>BMAV01014240.1:0-77738 GCA_019973955.1 Trichonephila inaurata madagascariensis | reverse complement strand
TTTTGTTTCAGAGCAAATCTCCTCATTGTTTTCATCAATGCTTGGTTACTGAATTTTAATGCCCTCCCTTCTCATCTTAATCTGAATTTATAAAAATGAGATTGAGGAACTTGTCTGAAATGGAAGAAAAAGCAATAAAATTATCCATTTAATGTAAAATGAAATAATTTACATTAAAAATGTAATTTTCTATTTTTTGCCTGTCATGAAGTTGCAATTTAGAAAATAAGTTTTTTTGGAAAGGAACTTTGAATGAACACATTGAATTTAGAAATTACAACTGATAAGAAATTAAGTCACTTATCTCTTATCATAGTTATTAAATTTACATACTGTAAAATTGACGATGTAAGACATTAACCAACAATAAAATCTATAATGAAATGTTGGAAATGTCCATCAAAACAGTAGCAGAATGAAATAAATGATTGATTGAAAAAATACAAATCTACTTTTTGATGAAAGGTCTACTTTTAAGTAAAAAAATAATGTCAGTAGTTTTCTTTTTCTTTCTTTCTTATATCTAGATACAATATATATAATTTTAATATTGCTATTAAAAACTTGATGTGAAATACATGCCCTTAAAGTCAGTTTATATGATACACTTGAGGCAAAAGGGTTAAAATATGCCTACATAAATTACATACATGCAACAAATAACTTTTAATTCAATAACTGTCATTCTTCCTATCTAATGAAAGATTTCCCAAACTTGATCAATATGGTTGCAATAATAATAACAATAATAAAAACTTAAAAGCAAATTAATTTTAACTTTTACCTTGTGGTGGTAAATGGTGCAATGGCGCTGTTGATGCATTGGTACTTTGCATACCATGTGGATACATGGGTCCCCCAGGTCCACTCTAAAGAAATATAAAGGTGAAAAAGAATGTAAAAAACTGAATTACCCTAGTCTTATTTCATATATAAAACACATTATATAACTTAGGCATTGGGAACATTTGACACGAGAGTTTAAATTAAGAAATTCATGATACAATATTTTACAAAAATGTGAACTAAATAGTGAGATGCACACTATAGTCAAATTATCACATAATTCTTTTAAAATTGTTAGATTAAAAGTTTTTTATTAGTTAAATGAAACTTAAGTTTTCTATTATATAAATTAATAAGTAACTAATCAGGTACCAATACCACAGGTACTTAAAACATACTTAAGTATCTTTGTTATACAATTTTCTTAAAACTGAACTCTACATTACATTTATGATTATTGCTAAACACAACACACAATTTACTTTATATTTAAATAAAATAGCAAAAGAGCTTTTAAAAAGTGTTTGTGTTATTTTCATTACAATAAGAAAAATACATTATAAATATTTTTATGGGAAAAGTACTCAGAAAAAACTTATTGCATCAACATAATTTATAAAAACTCGCACATACTAAGGTAAATTTAAAAGCATATATAACAACATACAAGAAATAAACGACTTTACAGCAAATATACTTTTTGCAAAAAAAACTTATTACCCAATTTTTAGAGTACATTTATAAAAAAATTACTCATACAGAAGTTAAAGATCAAATTAGAAGTTGGTGCCAAAACTATGACCAAGCCAGAACCATCCAGTATATACGAATGCTTTAAAATTTGAGACTTCTTTAATGTGCAAATTATGAAGCTTTATAGACAGAATACATCTACAAGCATCACATCAACTTTTAAAGATAAAGAAGTAGCACCTTTTTTTTATTTCAAATATATGAAATGACATGAGCAATCCAAACTTATAAAATTCTTATTTTTCTTTAAATACGTAACAATTCCATTTTTACCCTTATTTGACATAAATGAAACTGATGTCCAAAAAGCATACAAGATTTTTTAAAATTCATCCACTGGAAACCATAATGTGAATTTAGAATTGCAAAAATGCTACTTTAATCAAAGCAAGTGACATAGCATATCATTAGTTATCCGAGCTACAGCAAAAGAACCTTGTTTCCTGCATTTAATTACATGCTTTCTGACTAGAAAGTAGTTTGCTAATCAAAGCAGATGTTTCAATCTTTGAACATTTGTACAACTTGGTAATGTCAGACTTAGAAAACATTTTCCGAAAAAGGGAGCTGGTATGATCAGCTGTAATCAAACAAAACATTATGTTCTACTAGAAATAATGCAAATAGTACACTTTATCCATTAACTTAACTAGACATTTAACTTAACTAGACATTATCCTTGAGAAAATATCCAATCTTGAGCAACTACTACAATTTGATTTATAATTTGCAAGAAGCTTTCAAGTTTTCATGATAGATAATAATATATCAGGCACCGTGACAAATGTATGTCAGAAAGAAATTTTTTCACAAAATACACATTTTTCCCACCCCCTTTAGGGATGCATTATTACAACTGAATTCCTTTTTATAACATTCTTTATTTGTTTGAAAGCATACTATTTTATCGAAGAAGCAGTCAACGAAAACAAATTGTTCAGCAGCATGAAACATAAGAGATACAAACATGTTTTAATAACAAAATGAGTTGAGTTTCAGAAAGTTGCTATAGAGAAAAAAATGTTTTGTTTAGCTATGAAGGGAGGCCCAGTGGTAGCGTATCGCGCTTCCATGCCACAGGTCTGGGTTCTATTCCCGGGTTGGGCAAGGTCAACTTAGCCTTTAATCCTTACTGCAGTGGGTCGATAAATGAGTACCAAGCTTGCTTGGGAACTTAAACACTGGGGGTCTCACTTCAGACCGACCACCTGATCGGGACACCAGTTCATGCACCTCAGCGGCCAATGGTGATGTATACTGGGATGGGTACAGTAGGCCCTGGCCCTCATGGGCTGTTGCACCACTGAGTTTTAGTTTAGTTTTTAACCATGAAGGAGTTAGGAATCAATAGCAAGTGAAATACAATATGCAGGAGGAAGCACAAACTTCATAAATTTTTTTTTAAACTAAAAATTTAAGGAAAGAAAATAGTTGCAAAAATTGTTACAAGTTTGGCAAAAATGTGTAAAAATGAATGATTTAGTCCTAGGTGTCAAGCACAAAGGCTGACTTGGGTCAAATAAACAAGGTTTAAATTAAGATGGGCTGCAAAGCAAAGCAAATTTCATACAAACATAGTTTATTTCGAATAATACATCTGATAAACATATATAAAAGAACAAGAAAAATTTAATATGTATGTCCTGACACATGACATCTCTTCTCTGCTATTATCTTTCCTATTTCAAGAGAAATTTAGATATTTTATCATACATTATTGTGTGCCAATATATTGACTGGGCCGTCGTTGTGGGCCAAATGCAGCCTGAGGGACACAAGTTTGACACTCCTGATTTAGACAAATAAAATGTAAATTTTACACAAAAGCATACACGTTGGCAGGTAACAGGAAAACATTTTTAAAAAACTAAAAAAATACAAATAATTTTTTAAAAATACTTCTTAATATGCAATAGGAATAACAATTTATCACTTATTTTAAATATACTTTTAAGAAATTGTATAAGGAAACACAAGTAAGCAATTTTAGTTTTTAAGGTAAAAATATCCTATATATTCATAATTTTCAGTCAAAAACTACAGATTACATGAAAAACACTAATGATAGTTATATTAAAAGTCCCACATATATATTTAACTCTCATAACAGCAAAAATTTCTATTTTCACATGAATTGCATAATAGTATGAAATTTATAATCAACTGTTAATGTTCAATCGTCATTCACATTGAACAAGAAATTAGAATTTAAAATCTTGTATATAAGCTTTACACATTATCTTATGTGTATGCATATTTTTCTTCTTAAATGATTAAAAAATTATTCTTCAACTGAAGTATATATATAAACTACCCCAATTTTTATAAATACCTTTTTACATAAATTCTATATTAATTTTTGTGTGTGGGGAGGGGAGGGGAAATAGATTTTCTAGATTATAATAAACATAATCTTTGGTATTTTAGCAGTAAAATTTTTTTTAAAACTCTAAATGCAATCTTTTTTTTACATAGTTTAAAAAACAATAAAAGTCTATCAATAACAAAGATAATTTTGAAAAATCAATACAGGAACATTGTATTAAATGAAAATTCTACATAATTTTAAATTGTTTACTAATCAGGAATACTGATTTTTCTATATTATTATTATTTGTGCATTTTAACTCACTGGAATGCCTTGAGGTCGGAGTTGTTGTTGTTGCTGTCGCATCATCATTTGGCGCTTTTGCATCATTTCAAAATTGATCCCTGCAGGTGGATTGCTGCCAGGGTGATTAACAGGATGTCCAGGCATGGGTGCACCAGGTCCTCCCATGTGACTTCCACCCATACTACCAGGCATATTTCCACCAGGCCCTCCACTAGGTGCAACACCACCAGCTGGATGTTGACCACTTCCACCAGGGCCAGGAAGGAATTGAGTGGATGGGTGTCTGGCTCTTAACATAGAACTCAGAGCTTGTTTAGATTGGGAAAGGGGTCTCTCAAACCTTGGGCCACCTGCTTTTAAAGGTTAAAACAGAAAAAACATCAAGTTAAGTTTAAAAAAAGTTTTACAATTTTTAATACAAATTTACATTTTATGTAAATAATTAGTATATATATATTTGACTTAATACAGGATATTTTTTTACACAATGTGCATTAAAAAAAATTTGTAATTTTGTTAAATCTGTTTAAGTTCTCAGTCATCACATTGACATGGTGTGAAAGTCTGGAGAGCAGGTACCAGCTCAGATGTTATTCTCATCATTCAACTACAGTTCTAATATAAGAAGTATTTCCCTCTAGCTCTCATGTTAATTAGAAGTGCATTATATATGTCTGCATCTTCAAACATATTAATTAATGTGTCTCTGTCTTTTGGATTCAATAAGACAAAAACACATATTAATAACTTTTTCATCAAAAATTGTATAATGTATTCTCGAAAGAGCCGAAGCAATGGTTTGTACTCACCAAGACAAATAATCTTTTTTTAAAAAAATAATGATAAACATACTTCAACAAATAAATAAATCTGACAAAATTTAGAAAAATATTAAAATTAAAGTTTTTACTTTAATTTCACTCTCGCCCCAATTTGGTTAGTATAAATCTAATTAATTAACTAATTTCGGGGTGTTGACTTGACAGGAAGAATTAAGATTTTCTCTATCACATTTTAAACATAGAAGGGTGATATAAATATAGAAATAAAAAAAATATTTATCTACAAATTATAAGAGTTTTCTTAATAAGTAAGAGTAAGGGGAAAAAATTAAATAAGGCATAAAATGTAGAATATTAATATATACAAAACCTAATACATTTTTAATTTGTCAAAAAAGGACACAGAGGTTTATTTATTGCATGGTATTTCTATAGTGCCCTTAAATAGAAACTAACAACAGTTGTCTATCAATGCAGGGCCTAGGACCTTTGGTAATGATACTGAATGAGAAAGATATTTATCCATCTCTTTGCCCACTGCTGCCAAATAGTCTGGAAAAAAAGTTTAACAATGGCAAGTGAATGCAAGAAGTGAATTTTTAATGACATTTTGCACTCCATGTTTTTGTAGTTGTCATAAATCAGCTACTAAAGTGACATAATCATCATCTAAAAAATTCTTGAGCAATTGCTTTAAATGATAACCAAGCAGCTAACTCTATATTTGTGAATTAACCACCAAATGTTGGATCTTTCAACACTTTCCTAATTTGTAACACCATAAAAATGCCCTTTAAAATTTAGCTCCCTAAAATAACCTTTTCTATTAAGAGCTGTATCAAAGTACTTTGTCAGACCTAATTTTATATGAGCTACAAAATGATTTCATTTGGATCAACTAATGGATTATCTACCACATTTTTCTTTCCAATCAAATGATCACTTCACAGGTCAATCCTTGGTTTTGTGAAACCACTCAGTAAAGCAGTTACCAATGGAACAAGTTTTAAATCACAGCAAATATATACCACTCATGATCTTTTTATTTGACATCTTCCAAGCACCAAAGCTATGTTTTTATAAGTTTCATGCACATGCATGGTATAAAATGAAGAGACTGTTAGGAGTATGTTGTTATTTTGCAGTAGCACTGCTATAAGACTAATTTTAGAGAAATTTATTTAAAAAAAATTCATCTACCTTTAGGATTATGCTTAATACTTAATGAACCCATCAAACCATTCACATATTTGCAGAAACACGTTGAATTTTTTATTTCAAAAAATTCTGATGAAGTTCTGTTAATTATTCTAAACATGGAAAACTATTATTGTAACCTTGAACTAGTTAATTTCATTGTTGCAGTTTAGAATTTTAGAGTTCTGGTACAGTTAAAGTATTCTTCAATATGTTATTCACTTTTCTCTCTAATCCATGTTCAATTGTTTTTAAGTTGAAAGCAGAAATGAGCAAACCTTCCCTAAGAGGCATAAGTTTAAATTCTATGAGAACATCAAGATATCTGATTTTAAATTTCATTTTACTTGAATGCCCTCCAATATCAAAAAGATAAAAATAATGATCATTAATATGATCTTGCTCCCATGAAAGCATTAGGACAACAAATTACATACTTTTGTGGTTTCCTTTTATCTGTCTAGTATAGTTGTAGAGATTAAGCATGAAATATGAGGTGTCCATTTATTTTTTTTTATCCATACAATCAAGAATATTATGTATAGTTCATAAACTTTTAAAACTTATTTGATGATTAGCTTCGTTTGTGCTTTTGGAATACACCTGCTACACACATGGCAAAAGTTATGAAGGTGGTTTATGCATACATAATGGATTGTGAATTCCATTTACTTTGGTATTTATGCTTGTACTCACTTTAAGAAATTCTTCAAAAATTCTTTAAACCATGCATTACAAATTGAATAAGACTGAAGACGAATTCCAAATTTATGACAGCACATATATTCAATTATGAATATAAAAAAAATGTAGGCAATTTACAAAACATGGAGAGGGTCATCTCCTGAATTGAGTTCATCTCAGAATTTGGATAAAACTTCACGTATAACTTCTTTCATAGCTTTTTGATTTATGGTGCATTTCAAAAGAGAAATGATTGAAAATCTGATTTTGAGAAAAAGAAAAGGAATAGTAAGTTTATCCATAACAATAAAACTTTAAATACCTATATCTTAAGTCTTATAACACACAGAAACAAATTTTTAACAGATTTAGAAAGATAAATCATATTTCAATAACAAATTTGAAAAAACTGATGTTTTGACAGAAAATGTCATTTTCAAGGTAGGTTAGTAAAAAATTCGTCAACAATCCATATGCACACAAGGGAAAAAATGGGAGAAACAAATTACTGGAGAATAAACCTCACCACTTCCCAAATTTAGTCTAAATTATTAAAATATGTTTGTTAAAAATAGATACTTACCAGGTGGTAATGGTTGCTGTGGAGAATAATAAGGTGGTTGTTGCATAGGAGGTTGTTGTCCATACCATGGTTGTGGTGGACCCTGCTGATACATCATTTGATCAGGAAAGCTCATTCCAGGACGAATACCATGCGCTTGCTAAAAGATAAAAGCACAGGAAATAATCTAATCACAAATCAATACCATATTCCAGTATTCCCACAAAAAAAAAATACTTTTGATTGTCTCAGATTACTGATTCTGAATACAAAATTTTTACAAATAATTTAACAAATACATAAAACTGGACAAAATATTTAAATAATTAATACTCATAGCTTATGATTGTCAACTGAAAATAAAACACAATTTTAAAAAAACTGTCTAATGACAAAGAAAAGAAACAGAAAACTATAGCTGAGATTTATTAGTTCTGATATAAGTTGGAATTCCAAAATAAAAGTTATCAATCAAATTACGTTCAATAAAAGATTCAGATGCATAGAACAGTTGAAAAGATTTTATTATGTAACTAAGTAAAGTTATTATTATTAAATTATTATCATGAGAGAATATAAAATGTCCCTTCAAAAGTGGAAATAATGTATCGCATCTGCATAGGTAATGAAATCTAAAATTAAATTGTGCTCTTTCCACTCTAAACGGAAAGTGTTTAGGAATGTTATAGATGGTGAAGAACTGTCTAAGGAAAACTTTGATACATGCTGAAGTATAGGAAAAACATCACAAGCTTCAAAAATAAAATAATAACAAGTTCTAAAAAAATGACACAATCCTTATTGCATCATATAATATCAAATGGTGATATTTTACACTTTCCTTCTCAATTTTATACAAATGTTATTTTAAGAGTTTTGAAGCTTCATAATCCAACAATTAACATCATAAAAATAAGAAGTTTACTAAAAAACCCCAAGTTCATCCAGAAAAAAGTTTAGGGTGGGGTGAACTTTTAATGTGTTTCTAAATGATCGAATTGGTTAAGTTACTTATCTATTACTATAGACAAATGAAATTATTCTATTTCACATAGAGGGTGTAAATTTTAAAGCTGATAATTTAAATAAAAAACAAACATAAAAATAAATATCCTCATATTATATATATAAATGATTATCAAAATTTTTAAGACATGCTTCACACATTCCAATTTTTTAAAAATTCTATTAGTTCTGACAAATTTTACATATATGGTGCCATAGCTATAAATTCTATCCTGTTAATATTGTCATTTTATCCCCACAAGTTACTTGACCACATTTTAATTTTGGAAAGTGTGTTTTCTGAATTTATCATTGCACTTTTAAATTGTTTTCTATTTGCCAATATTTTCATTAATATATAACTAATATATACTTTCAAACTCATTTACTATTTAAATACACATGATATTTCCAAGCTTTTGATTTTTGTTCATCATTATTTTCTTCTACTAAATATGTATAAATTTTCTGCTAGAAGGGAATGTTCGGATCATATAAAGCAAGTTTAACCCTACTTCATTGACCAAAGTCAGTGACATTTTTAGAAAACATAATAGTTTTGCATTTTGGTCCATTGACTTTTGAATTGCTATAACAGGTCTCATGCTCTTTGTTACAATTTTCTTAATTTTCTCTGCCTGTTTAATTAGATATTTTTCTTTTGTTTATAATTATATATATTATACAGAAATACGCTACTAAACACAACAAAAACAGAAATTATGACCAAAAAAAAAAATACAATAAAAACAACCAATTTCTCAAAAACTAAAAATTTTACAAGGAATCATTAAGTCTTTTACTAATCTCAGAAATCATAGAATGTAAATTAAAAAATAATTTCAAACAATGAATAGCTTTTTAGGTGAAAGTTAAGACACCTGATATATATAAATACATGCAAGCTATTTTTAATAATAGTCAGAGGCGATAATGGGTAGAAGTTTTAAAACAGCCCCCTTAGATAAATAGGAAAAAAACCCAAATTTACATTACTAAATTTGATAGATATTTAACAATAAAAAAATAAATAAAAACATAATAAATAAAAGGATTCCACACATTAAGTTTAAAGTTTTTAAAAAGCCAAACTACTTTTTGTTACCAAATTATATTCAAAGGAATGATTAATTTACCATAACTGAACAAAATATTAAAAAGCCAACTTAAAAGATTAACAAAAATTATTTAACTTTAGTTACCACGTCACATATTACTAATTAAAACCATAAAAATGTTTGTTCATATGATTATGAGAAACATAAATCCTAAACCATTACCTCTCTTTTCTTTCCTTTAGCAAATTCTTTCTCAACCTGAAATGAATCTTATTGATTTAGCTTATCTTTACTCAAGAAAATTTTTGTTCTCATTCTTTATTACAAACTTAAGCACACTTTCATTCATATTTATAGGTAATAATGCCTCAAACTAAAAAAACCCTTAATGTTACATCAAATGTAACACATGCAGGTATGCTCAATTTTTTCTGCCTTAAATCAAAAGTATTAATAAAATCCAATATTTAATATTAAAAAGCAAAAACAAACAAATTTTGTAAATAAAGTTAAAGATAAAATCAAATATCAATAGAAAGTGTGCTTAAATCAAAAATAAAGTCAGCAGCCTGGACCTAGATCAATTTCAAATAACATTTTGAATTCTACTTTATACATTCTGTATCCATCCCCCCCTCCCTGAGATGAAAAGACTAAATAGCATAAGGTCATCCAGATATCCAAAACTAAATTAATAGCAATAACATTGTAGAAAATTTCTAAGTCATAAGTTACATTAGTATTCAACATTTTCTATCAAACAGTAAGTTTTGTTTATCATTGTTTTATTAAATGATGAAAAGTAACAAAATTAGTATTTTATTATTCTGTTTTTAAAAGTATATGAAAAGTTATCTATCCAGGTAAATTATAAATAATTTTAACAGCAATTATTGAAATCAATACAGCAATCTAATTTGCTAGAAACAAACTAGAAAACTATTTGTATTCCTCTCTCTATATAAATTATATCAGTACAGTAAGACCCCACTTAACACTGTTTCGGTTTAATGCTCTTTTATTTAAATTGTGGGATTCCCCAAAATTGCACACAGTGTTAGGCTTCCTGATATCCGAAGCAGTCTATCTGTGTTTCTTCTTTCTTGTGGTGTTATGCGAACGTATTTTTATCATTTCAAACATTTGTTGATGTTATTATAAGTATAAATTTATACAACATAACAATTTCTATGGTGACAAATATTATAATTTTTAGTTTTTATCATGACTTATAATAAAAAAACATGAAAATAAAGCAACAAGAAAAAGCATTTCACTAGAAACTAGAATGCAAGTGATTAGAAGATCAGATACTGGTGAACGTCAATTTTAAATTGGTGCTGCATTGAATTTGGCATTTTCAACAATAAGGACAATTCTTAAGAATAAAGAAAAAATATTGTCATTGGCAGTTGCAACTACAACAAGCTCTGCAACCAGAATTACTTGTTCTAGAAATAATACAATAGAGGAAATGGAAAAACGACTTTCTATATGGATTGACGACAAAATTGAACGCAATATGCCATTAAGCCTATCTACCTTCTTGATAAAAAGGCAGAAAATTGGAAATACTGAATGATTTGAAATGGAAACATACTGACTTAGAATTTAATTTATTTTTATATGTATATTCGTTAATCATGTTTCTATATTTGTAAGAAATAAATTTTTGTTTCATTGTTATAAAAAACATAATTAAAAACTTTAATGGTAAAATACCCGACCAATTTTTTATCCATCTTTCCCTAACCTCATTATTTACATGATAAGATAACCTCGTTTAACGCTGTTTCATATTACGCTCAACTTTGATGGAACATATACCCCGCATTAAGCAGGGTCTTACTGTATATAAAAACTGTAGTAATGTTGGTAGAATCACATGCATAACAATTCAAATTATTACTAGTTTAAAATATAAATATTAAGATAAATAAAGTGTGAATAAAATGTAGCTTAACACAAGCATAAATTTCAAGAGTTTATAAAAATACATTTTTACAAACTAAATAATGATTCATTTTCTTATGTTTATTAGAAATGTAACTGTAACTTGCTTTTAAAGTATTAAATATAAAAACTGAATTTTTCCCATTTTAAAATTTGTTAAGTAATAACTATACATAGAGCATTTATGTGTACATTCTTCTGTATTTTGCACATGAACCAGCAACTGTTATTTAAAATGGAAAATCAATATTAATAAGATAAGGCAAATTTATTTATGTGTAATGATGCATACAGTCATGTAATAAAAAAAGAAATTCATGCAGAGTATCTGATTATTGGGATACATATTTTATGAGCCAATATTCATTCAGATATCACAAGTTAATATTAAACATATTTCATTTACACACAAAAAAGAAAACACAAATAACTTACTAATCTACAATAGCAATAAATTAAAGCTTAAAAAAAATAATATAATGAATTAATGTTTATCTTTAAGTATACATATTTGGTTTCAACACTAAAAATAAATTTTAAAAAGCAAGAAAAATATTGAAAAGCAACTAGGATACACTTTAATTAAAAGAAATGCATGAGTTTATATTGAAATGAGAATACAAAAATTTTAAGCACTTATACAGGGCAATTCACTATTAGAGCCACAAACTTGTAGGTGGTACAGGGGGACAAAGATAATTCAGAATCACATCACATTGTAGGAAATGCTTTCTGCATGAACTAAGGCATGGAAAGAGTCCAAAATGACAAGAGCAGCAACAAATGTCAATATAATAGATAGCATTTTAATGGCAAGTTTTACATAGTCAAAAAGTACACATACTATAGAAGGTGTTCAAACTTTTATCCACAAGGACTTGCATATTGCTTCATATCGGTACCATATAAAATCACTAAGATGAAGAATTTGAGCATGTCTCAAATTCTCCTAGAAACTATAAATATGCAGGCAACTGTGTCTACAACTGATTCAATGGTTTCATACATAGATGAACACATATAACTTCAAGCAGAAAAAGTCCAGACAAAATAGGTCTGGTGATCCTGCAAACAAATGAACTGAATTGCCATGACAGATCAAATGATGCCCAAATGTAACATTTATGTGTTGCCAGACTTCATAGATGTAATTGGGGAAGCCCAATCATGCTGAAGTCCCACTATGCATGCAATGACTGAAGAACAAGTGCTTTTTTGTAACCTTCCAGCAGAACTTGCTGTGGGAAGATCCTCAGATGTTAATTAACGCCTAGACGAGCTGTAAGCAGAATGGATTCAAGTGAATTGACAGTGTCCACCACAAGGTAGATTGGGAAATATCCAATAATTAAGCTACTGCTAAAGTACTTATGCCTGGACTGTTTTCTGTTAGATATGGAACAT
Source organism: Trichonephila inaurata madagascariensis (assembly GCA_019973955.1). NCBI lineage: Eukaryota > Metazoa > Arthropoda > Arachnida > Araneae > Nephilidae > Trichonephila > Trichonephila inaurata. The sequence continues at coordinate 64,940 of BMAV01014240.1, read as the reverse complement.
TCTCTTCGTTTTATGGAGGTAATTCCTCTTGATTTACGGCATCCCTCTCCAAACAGTCATCTTTACATAACCTTCTGTACAGTCACATAAAAATCATATGATGAGGAATATGCCTATTTTGGAAATATTCTTGGTAAAAGTGCAGAGTGGCATGCCCATAATATTCCATGACTTCATACACGAGGAGCATGTAGGCCATTTCATTGCAAAAACATTTATCCACCCTACTACTTCAGCGACCAGTTCTCAAGTGCTATTGTAGGATCATTGTTAAATTGAACTATTATACAACACCCACTACTGCACAAAGAAGGCATTCCCATCCGTGTAATGATATATATATATATATATATATGTGATTCTAAATCATCTTTGAGTCCCCTACCACTCCTGGTAATTTTCTGCACTGATAGTTTCAAGCAAAATGAATGAAATTAAGAAAAGAAAATAATCACTACAACATGCAAAGAAAGTATTTCCTAAAAAACATGCAAAGTCTATAATGATGAATTATTCATGCGATTGAATTCTACTGAAATAAGAAAAAAAAAGCATGCTATGGATTAAAAATTGCTCTAAACTGATAATGGTGAAGGCTGCTGACACAAACAAACATCAAAAGAATTAATGAAAATAAGCAAAAATAAGCATCATACATAAGAGAGAAATCAAGATAAAATGTCATGCAATGAGATACTACAGTATCTGAAAATGCAGAAAATATAAAATTAGAGGATGCATTAAATCATAGACAATTAAAATTTTGCATTTATAATTTTTTAATTTAAAAATACTTTTTTTCTTTTAAAAAAAGTTAACTGCATTGATTTATAGGGTAGTTCTAATCATAGAAGCAATTTTGAGAAGCAAGTTCAATTACATAACATTTTCAATTACACATTGGACAACATTATCAAATAAGATATTTCTGTTTTCTTTTGTCCACATTTAGTTAATATTTCTAAGAAATGTTTTATTACTGAAAAACAGTTGCCTAACATATTTTGACATAAAAAATTAGCATGAAGAAAAATATTCACCCCCCATTTGCATTAAAAAATTTATTACTAAAATAAAAACTATCCCCCCCTCAATTTATTTAAATATAACATAAGTCCCTGTTCTTTCTGTTTTCAAACATGTTTCATTTCATAAATTAATTTCCCCCCTTAATAACTCAGCTGATAATTTCTCAATAACTTGATCTCGTTAAGCTTTCTTTTTTTTAAAAAAAATTCATTTTTATTGAATTTTTTCAAAATTAATTTAGATAAATATCACATTTTTGTAAACATCAAATACCTAAATAAATCTTTAATAAGTAAACCCCTTTAAGTTTTTTTTTTTTGAAAAACAAACAAACCCCACCTTAAAACATGAAATAAAAACAGCATTAGGTGTAATAAATGTATTTTCTAGTAATCATACCATTAATTTCCTGTCAGATTAAAAATTAAAATTCAGGTTAAAAAAGTAAATTTTCCATTTGATTTTAAAAATAAATTAGTTTTTAAAACATCAATAAAGCACCAGCTCTAATTTAAAATTACAATGAAATGACATAACAGTAACTTATACAATTAAGGTGAATAAAATATAAAAAGGTAAGATATAACGAAGGTAGTAACACAAGCCTTTGCCATTAAAAATGATGTAACCGCAATTCCTTCCTTCCAAATGGATATTTTCACTTACCTGACCATTAACCATTTTAGCAGCTCTTCTACGGCGTTGTTGTTGTTTAGGTTTCTTAGCATTACTTCTAGGTGATTGTTCAAATGGAGTATCTCTACCTCTTTTGATATCTTCAATCTAAAAATAAAATTTTTGTAAAATCACCAACAAAAGGAAATTAATTTCTAAGTAAATAGACATACTCCAATAATTTATCCATCTGAAATTGTATATAAGTAAATTATTAAATAGCAGAAAAATATTTGGCGAGGGGGAAAAAAAATCTTAGTGCCACATTGACAAAATTTTTGCACAGTGAAAAATATAGTTATTTTTAATCTTAAATTATTTTCAGATGATGATTTATAAAAAAACATTACAAAGACTTCTCAAATTCTTTTTGAAACATAAAATATCAATACATTTATGAAATTTTAAACAAGCATTTTTTCGTAGGTTTTTAAATATGGTTTACTCTTTGGTGTTGATATATATATATTTTTTGTTACTCACTAACAAAAGAATTGAAACATATTTCTTCACATATTAAATGAATAAAATAAATAAAAAATATCTATACTCCTTTTAAAAAAATTCAGGGAAGAGAAACTGTCTCTTTCAAAATCATCAACTTCTCCCAACTTTTGTGGTCTCTATTCCCTCATTGTTAGGAAATTTCCAATACTAGCGTATTATATTCTAAACAAACTTCACAATTTTAATATTAGTTGAAAATACAATTTGTTTCAAGTCATATCACAAGCTATCAAGTATTAAAAAATTTACAGTATATAGCTGATTTTGCAAAAATTTACATCAGTAACTATTTATGAACATTAAAAATCAATTTAAATCAGAAGAATGTAACTTTATTCTATATTATGATCAGGAAAAAAAAATTCTACATAAATTGTAACAGTAAAAGCATAAAATAAGTTGCATACCAAAATCTGAGGTTGTTTCTCTGGTGGAGGTTCTAATTCTTCTGCAGGCAAAGGGGGAGGTTCTAAGTAGTAGCTACTAGGTTTTTTCAAAGAATGAGTGTGCCACAAAAGCAATCGATGAGTTTCTTCATGACGAAGAGGTTTTCTTTCCATTCTCACAGCCCAAAACCAAGACCAGGATAAGGGAGCAGGGTTTTTGTGACCTTCTAACAAATCCCAAGGACTAACTTTTTGTTTTTGAGATACTTGCAACCCCTAACGTAAAAAGAAAAGGACAAGCAAATGAAATGAGATATATAAATGCTATACTTAAATCAGAATTTTAGTTTATCAGCATTGCTGAATATATTATTCTAGTTATGCTTTCAAATCTGAAATTCATGTTTTAAAACTGGTATCTTGAATATTTTTTTTATAAAATAATCTAGAGAGCAATATTTTCATTTAAGTTTGAAATGCTTCAAGACATAGTGCAAATTGGAAATAATACAGTGTAGCACAGAGATAGGAGTAATATTTAATAAGACAAAACAAATTTGTAATTCAGCAAATGCATATTTCACACAAACACTTCTTTCACTAGTAAAAACAAATATTTACTAAAGCATCCAACTTAACAAAGTCTGTAAATTGTTTCTTAAAAGCAAATTAATTTTCCCATGTTACTAATTTACCTTAATATTTGAGAACTTTAAGAGATAAAAAAAAGAATGAAATCGTTTAACAGCAGCTGAAAAAAAAAATTCCATACTTACTTATCTATTATAATATTGTAAGAGACATACAGTTTTAAAAATGTCTCTCATTTTATTCCATTAAATGTTCTGAACAAGGTATTGATAGTTCCAGTTTTTATATAGCATTCCTTTGTTTAAATACATTTTTATTAATTACTAATTATATTACTATTTTTTAAGAAAGTATTTCATAATCTATTTTGGAATAAATATCTTTAGAATTGGTATATTTAAAAAACTCTTTAAAAGAAGGAAGAAGTAACACACTGAAGTATCTGAATCATGAAAAATACTGATTACCTCAAAAATAAAGATGTATAAGGAAAACCTACTTGTTTCTTATCAATAGAGTCAAATCCAGCAATCTTATTTCCTTTAGTATCTATTAAGCTACCCATTGCTTCACAAGTTATAACTTCACACTGCTGTTTTGTCAATGGTAATAACTGTTTAACCATTTTAAGTGCCTTGCTGTTTTTATCAGGCACCTCTTTCTGGAAATTAAAACGAATTCAAAGTTATTATTTGGCAAAATAAAAAAAAAAGAGTTATTAAATATATTATTTTAAAAGAACATAGCTCTATAAATGCTTAAAATGTTATCCTTGTTTAAAATTTAAAACATAATATTTTGTTTAACAAGAACAATAAATGATTCAATAAGAAAATTTTAAGAGTAATTTAAAATACTGATGAGAGTTAAGAACTGTTAACACATAAAAAAAACCCCCACAAATGGCACCAGAATCAAAAAGAATTACCTTTAATTTCTTTACTAAATTCAGGTATTGCTTTTTATTTTCTTCTCCTTTATCACTGCTTGAAGTATCTGATATTTGTGTAGTGTGAATAAGAGTTGCCAGCATATCAAGAACAGTTGTGAATAATTCACTGTTAAAAAGGGAGAAAATTAGGCATTCATTTCCTTTACATTGAAATTAAATATACTTCAAAAAGGGAAAATAAATTAAAGCACCATGCTATTTTAAACATTATTAAACTATAAGAAAAATAAAATTAATTCTTGCATGACAATAGTGATATTAAAATTACTTACAAATTCGTTTGAGGATCTACAACACCATAACTAATCAGCTGTACAAGCAAAACAGCCCAATCGATAGTAAGATTGGTACTACGTTGAATCATATCAAACATGCCACCCACTAAACTTAAACGTAGCTGCAATGCTTCTTGCATTGCTTGTTTTGCCTTTATTTCTTCCAGTCCATGCCTGTCCTATATAACAGAAACAAAAATAAAGTGAGACAAAAAATTTTCAATTTTTTCATAACTAGATAAAAAAAAAAAAAAAAAAAAGAAATACGATTTCCGCAAATAATTATACTTTAATAATAGATGATGTTTTCCCTTTCTTAAGTAAAATTAAATAATAATCTATATTATCTTCAAATACTGAGAATCAAATTAACTGTAAATAGTAAGAGCTTAAATTAAAAAAGCCCATTGTATACAGAATCATGCTGACATCAATATTAGAAATTGTACTTAAAAAAAACTCATTGATTATAATTATTCCATGTTTTAGTAACGTGATAGCTTATACAATCAAAAAAAGGTTTATTGTACTTATACCCAAAACATTTAAATTAATTTAGATTTTTACTTCATTATATATTGTATTTCTCTTTATTTCAGACATTTTTAACATAAAATATTCCTATCTAGTAGAATTACAATTTTTTTTAGAATGGGGAGAGGAATCAATCTAGAAATGGTACACTCTCTCCAGAATAATTTTTAGCAAACATAAAAACTTACATCTTTCGCTATATAAATGCTTTGTGATAACTGTGTGTGAAGTGAATTTAATAAGCCTTCTCTTTGTTCATCTTGTCCTTTCAAGCACATCAGCACCAGCGACAGAAACGGTTGATGACTCAATAACGAAGAGCTAAAAAATATATTGATAGATAAATCATTACAAATCTGATGCTTAATGGAAAATTGGTGAGAAGGAGGGGGGACTAAACATGCTTTTATATATATAAAAAGGGAAAAAAGATAAATTTTCGTAAAGAATAACTTTAAACATATAGATAAATGAAAGGGATAGCTAAATAATTAACAAGAAATTTTTTTTTCATCCATAAATTTTCATTATGATTAAATGCAAAAATCTTATTTTTAATCAAGCATTTAAGTTAATAAACAAAATTCATACACGTGGAATAGAAACAAATAGTGTACTTTTTTTGGGCTTGTTTGTCCTTCTCTTTATTTTTAGAAGATGATGACGAAGAAGATCCAGAAGATGATGACCATGAACCACTCTCAAGGACTTGCCCAGCTGCTCTTAGCATTTTACCCTGAACAGCAGCTGGAAGTTTTCCAATAAGTGGTGCAACCAACCAAACACGACTTGGTTTATCAACTTCAAATCTACAATATAAATAACCAAATTTATAATATTACGGACAGACATTTGAATATAAGTACATGAAACATCCTAAAAGTGTAACAAATTATATCCTCAAAACAATATAAGTACAGTTATTATACACAATTTTCCCAGATATTTTAATTACCATACCTTAACTAGTATGAATTTTCAAGGTTTTTTTAAATAGAAATTTTTAATCATGACAATTGCAAAAATATTAACAAAAAAGTACAAAGAGTAAAAAAAAAACACACGAAAGAATTTTAAATTCCTTGTAACTCACTAGTTTGCAGCATATGATCAATGCCAAAATGAAATCATGTGTGACATTTACAACAATAAGTTCGAAAATGAAATTCCCCCTTTTTTCTCTTTCACAAATAAACATTGTTATTCTTTGTGAGATAAGTTGATTTTAATGTAACAATAACTAGAAATCTTCTGAAAAAGATACAAACATTTAAATGCTATATACCAGAGGTGGGGAACCTTTTTACCATTAAAGGCACACATGTGAATTAGGTAGTAATAAAGGAGGATGCATAGGTTGATGTACCTATAAATGCAACTTTTACTAAGTTATTATGGTTTTTGTAAAGTTAACAATTTGGTGCATTACATAGAAATATTATAAAAAAATTAAATCCTTATTAAATACAAAAAGTTACAACATGAAACATTTTCGTATTCACATAAGAGTAAAAACTTGTTATAACATTAATGATTATTATTTTTTTACAAAATTATTAAACTCAAAGATATGATTGCAACTTTTTATATTTCACTGTTGGTTTTTTTTTTTAAATTATACAAGCATGTACATACATATATGGATCAAGCTTCATAATGCAAAGCAACCCTTTAACACGTGGTGGTATCTCTCCGAAACCACCATTTTCTAAAAAATACCTCTAAACGCGCAGTGGTATTTGAATGAAACCAATGGTTCTACAAATATCTTTTATAAAAGATACTAGATGTCAGCACTTTACAAAAAACTCTTCTTTCTGTGAGAAAAATGCATCATTTTAAAAACCTTTTTTGAACACTTTCAAAAAAAGTTTCTTTAGCAAATAAAAACAGATAAATATTCAAAGTAAGTTATGTACATTTTTGCTGCATATGCTGTTCATAGCATAACTAATTTTTAGAATGATAAATTATAAAAAGAACTGTCTCATAATAAGTCATCTAAGTGGTGGTTTCATAGGCATACTACAGCGCGTTTAGAACATGAAAACCGTACGACTTGTAGCACTCACGTGTAAGAGATATTCCCCCTTGTTTTTCTTTTTTCTGACTCAGGCACTGAAGTAACTAATAATTTATGGGGTTTTTGCCATTGCTTTGGGGGAGAGAATTTTGTTTATATTGAAATGGTGATGTTTTTCTTGAATGGAAATTTTTCTCATCTCATTTACGTTCTTTTTATACTGGAGAGGTCAAATTTTTTGGATGGTGAATATATGTTCTAATATAGCTGATACTATTTATTTTAATATTATTTTCAATTAAATTTGCTAATATTTAATCTTTTGAAGATAATTTTTATCAGTATTATTGCATTTTATTAATTAAATAAAGAAACAACGAAAAATCTGGCTATTGAAGTTGGTTTCAATCTCTTATAGTTATATTTTGTAATATTTAACATTTAAAATGTAATTCTAATACTTAATATTGCATGTTTTAGTAAATTTATTACAAAATATATATAGAATAATCTTACAAATCTGATCCAAATTATATATTGTTCATCCGAAAATTATGTCATAATAGAATGACAGGAAGTGATGTAACAATACAATTTACATGGAGAAATAAAACATGTATAATGTATGACAGCAAATCTAGTAACAATTACAAAAAAAAAAAAAAAAAGTCAGTGGATAAAATATTATCCAAAAAGAAACTTAGAAATGTTTAAAGGTAATCCAGGTGTCAAGGTATATCCATATAAAGCTCAAAGCATTGGGGCAAAGAAAACAACCAAGTGGTTCAATACTAGTTTCCTAGATAAATTTTTTTTGGCACTAAATCTATTAATGGGACAGGTGCAGAAAACTACAACACATGATTATTGGTCAAATCATCTACTAAGCACAGAGCCTTTCTTTGCAAAAATAATGACAAGAAATAGAAGTGTTATGTTATTCAGTATGTTCATTTCAGAGCTTAAATATGTGAAGCTATTAAAAGCTTCAAATCTGTATTCTCCTCTTTCAAAGCAAGGATTATTAAAACTGGTACATGTCAGATATTTGAAATGAAAATTTATTAATACAAATATAGAACTTCCTTTTTATTAAAAGAATCAACTTTTAAAAATACAGTAAAAAAGATATACACTATAAACGATTCTTCAGGAGTAAAATAAAAAAGCATTTAGAATTACATTTACATATTATTTAAAAAAAAAAAAACATTAATAGCAAGTTAACATTAGATAAGAAAATAAAATTCTTACTTTGAGGGAGAACAATTTTTTAGTGCTTCTCCTTTAATAGGAACCTGGTTTTCTTCACTCATCATTTGAAAAACATCAATGGTGGCTTTTGCAACACTATCCAGCCATGCAGCAGTTTGAGGAGGATTTTGAGCTTCACATTGTCTATACATAAATTGTAATTCTAACCATGAAACCCTTAAAGTCCACAAATCTAAGTTCTGTATTTTAAAAAAAATATTATTATTAGGCACAATACAATCTTTTATGTAATATTTTGAAAAATTAAGTTAAGTATTTCTTATTATCTTTTTCAAAAAGAAAAACAATTACCGTTAATATATTTGTTATCAAATTTTTTTGTTCAGAAGAGTCAAAAAGACTAGGTGGAAAATCTGTTTCATTAGGTCGGCATATCATTCTGAGTAGCTGTTGCGACTACAACCACAAAATAAACACAATAATATAAAACAAAAACAAATAAGCTATTTTTATTAGAAAGGAAAGAAAAGGACTTGAGAGAAATCTATTTAAAAAAAAAACACAATTTCAATTTAATTTAATCATAATAAGAAATAATAAAATCCTAACATTCTCTATACAAACACACAAAATTATTTTTAATGTACATACTCATATATACATACACATACAAAATCATGCAGAAATACTTTTATTTACATATATTTAACTGAACAACTAGATATACTAAAAAGATACTTTAATATAATCAAAACATGAATGTTTATTACTTCTTACATGACAATTGAATGTGGATTGGTTTTTTAATTCAAGTAATTTTCAACTTACATTTAAGTAGTAATCTTACAACATTTTAGAAAATACATTTTCTTCCTTAATAAGAATATGTAAATAAAAAAAAAGTAATGACACAAAAATATATATAACATATAAAGTAAAAAAATGATACACAGAAAAAAAAAAAAACATTATAATGACTACAACTCAACTCACCTGACTAGGCTGTTTTAATTTCAAATCAAAAATTGGAAGCAATTCATGGAATAAAGCAACAATCATATACAAAATCAATAAAATTTTAAAAAATATAAAAGGATTATAACAAAAGTTTAAAAAAGAATGACAAACTTTCTACTAACCTGTAGGTGAGTTAGCATCGAATCTAAAATCACCTCTTCTGAACACAATACTTCTGGGTATCTTAAACATCGTTCATGAATCCAATCCTGACAACGGATTTGTTTTAAAACATGCTTTGCAAATTCACTAAGGCCAGGAACTTCTGAACTCACAGAATTCCCATTATTATTTCCAGTACCTTGATTCTGAGGTCGTCCTAAGGCAGGACTAGAAAACAAAATATATTCTACTCTAATTATACCATAAAGCAAAAGACACAAATAAGTATTTTATATGGTAAAATGCACACATAAAAACTAATTATTTAATTATTCCTTAAAAAAAAATTTTTTTATAAGAGATATATTAAAATGCTTTTTAACATACTTTTACTACTTAAACATACTTTAATTAAATAACTCCTTTTTCCTATTGAATTCAAATTATGGAAAAGAGAAGAAAGAGGATAATTGCAATTCCATATAATTTTCATACTAAGCGGAGTCATCTCAATCGGTTTCACTATCCCTTAGGTCAAATAAAAATTTGCTGATAAACTGCCAATACTTTCTAAACTTAATACAGATACTTCAGAAATATGTTTCAGATACCAGTAGCAAATCATAATCACAAACTAGCACTAGATCCAAATCATCCATTATTACAAGGATATAATATTCAAAATTATTCTAATGCAACATACACACAAATACAAGCTCACACTGTAACTAACTAACTAAATAATAACAATAATAATAAAAAGCCGCTTTTCAAGAAAACCAGAAACACTTCCATCCAGACAAAACTGATCTTTTAAATACAAATACAATGGACACTGATCATCTATTGCAAATAATTTCACTCAAATGAAAAATGCAGACAAAGCAGAAAAGGAATTGGATAATAAATCTGGATGTGTGGGCAAATCAAGAATTAGGTGATGATTACTGAGCATATTCATATAGAGTAGGGGCAATACTGATAACTAATTAAATCCTTTTAGTTATCAAGAAAAATATTGCATTACTTAAAATAAATACTAACCGAAGAAAATAACCATTCCTGCTTCCAAACAAAGAGCCCTTCATTTACTTACTTTTTAAAATGAAAACAAGGTTTTAAAGTGGCTCTAAAAATGAGCTACAATTGCACTGTTCTTCAAGACTTTTTTCAAAGTAATGTAGCATGCCATAAGAATTTACTAAGCATTTATTATCAAAGAATTTGAACACTTCCTTTAAAAAAAAATCATGTGTCCTGAAATGACACATTTCTCATGATAATTATCTTTCTAGTAAAAAAGTTGGTTCAATGTGAAATGTGTCTAAGAACACTAATTCTTCTGTACAAGAGATGACTATCATTCTCTCTTAAGAGTCCCTAATTTATTCTTCATAAAAAATAAAAACTATGAATAAATTAACTTACCAAAATTTTTTCACATATTTATCTTTAATAGTACAAAACAGAAAACCTGCTCATAACCAATACTAAAAACAGCTCCTCTCATATTCAGCCTATTTAAATGCTTTTTACAAATTCTGAAATCTCCTTTACAAAGGTTGCATTAAAGCTTGAAATTTTTCTACAAAACAATTGACTTTTAATTCTTTGATCACACGAAATTTAATATTTAATACTAAAAAAATCTTTCAATATACAGCTCTCAATCCCCAAAACAATTGATTGATGTGATAGAAAAATATGGGTAGCTAAAGATCTTTCAAAATAATAAATTCTGCCTCCAAACATTTTGACAACTGACAAAAAAGAGTACAACAGAGTGAAGTACATGTTGCACCATACAGTTTGTAACATGTACTCTAACAAGTCTATCATCCTTAACTAGATGGCGAACTTTTTAAAAACTTCACAAAATCTTTGGTGATGGTTGATTGTTAAAAAAATATTAGAGCCCTTATAGTATCAATATGAGAGACAACATATCAACCTTATGAATGAAAAATGAATAATGTTGAGGGTACTCAACAGAATTTTGTATTATCCATAATATATGTATATAAATTTCCAACCTATTACCTCAATAACATTATTTTTATAGGTAAAAATTAAACACTTCAAAAGAAAAAATTCCAATATAGAAAGCTCACAGTCCAATTAATAAAACATATAATATTTCCATACTTATTTAAACTACATTATAATAAACTGGTTATTCCAGTTTATTATAATGCAATGCAATGCTTAAGCAAAATAAATGTTTAAACCATTAGCTTAAGTTATAAAGGTAATAGTTAGAAATGTAATGCAATTCTCTGTACTGTAAACAGCAATATTCTGATACCAAAATTAAAAACAAATAAATAAAAGATTTTAACTTACGGAAGTCCAAGATCAAATTCATTGTCTTCCATTGGTGCCAGTAAGTCACTGATATTCATATCTCCTTTGCTCTGATTCTCCTTAGATTTGCCATCACCTACAGTAACTGAATCACCTTTAAACAGTTAGAAAATATGCCACTGCAATACCTGAATTCAATTAATAAATTATCCAAAGCTCAAACGGTTTTCCAATGAGCTAGGCTTAAGTATTTGCACAAAAAAGAAAAGCAGATAGAGTGCGAGAGGTTTAATTCAGATTTAAAATCACAATTAATTAGGAAATACTTTTTTTTAGTACAGTTATACATTTAGTTATGATATTTAATTTTAGAGAGTGAAGATATTTATTTCAATCAATCAAAAAGTTCTATGCATCACTTAAAACTAAAAGCAAAAACCTTCCTATACAAATGCTTAAATTGAATTATAATTAATGGAATACATAAGATTTCTTCCCTCTCTTTTATCAATTAAAAAAATACAAGATCCCCCCCCTTCAAAAAAAATTGAATAAAAACGATGTACCTCCAAAAGACACACTCCATTAAAAAAAATTTTGAGTCAATCAATCATTTTTCTATCTAAAAATTGATAAAATAATATTCTAGGAACATTTTATAATTTTTTTTTGTGTAGTCATTCCATCCATTCATACTATAATTGAAGTTAGTATATATATTTTTACATAGTAATATTTATGATAAGAGATGCTTTAATTTTTATCTTCTTAAAGTGGCATATTGGAATTCGAATATATCAATTTCTATATATAGAAATTTTACTTTTAACTATATTAATCATTGTGTTGTGAACACAGATACCCTATTAATTTTCTTTACACTTGCATTTCTAATGTTATTCATTCCTCTCATTAATTATAACTATACAGTTACACAATTATCTACATACAGTCACAAGATGGTATATAATGTTTAATAAAATTAAATATATATTATTTTATATTAGAATTCTATGTATAACAAGGGGTTCATTCCAATAAATTTCCTATCAATATTTTAGGTTTTTAAGTATATATATAGACTTACTTTTTATATCTGATCTTATATTCACTAATTTTTACTTTTTTGAGGTGCTACTCTTAGTGTTGACATCGTAAATCTATAGTATTTCACACAGATATTTTTAACTCTAAATTAGTAAGTAGTTAATCAATTTTTCTGGTTATATTTTATTAAATTAGCATTAGTGTATTTTATTTTTTAATAATTACATATTTTTATAGTATTCTTTCCTTTCACTATTGCCCAGCAGTAATGGCAAATTAAAGGTGAAGGTTGGCTGGCCAAAAAACATTGTTTAAACCTGCATTCTTGGTTCTGCATTGTACTACTGTGTGTGGCTAATATTCTTAACTGTTCTGTCTGGTTATACTTATATTTATAACTAATTGTATACAGTTACAGCAACTCTTACACAAATTTAAGACCAATCACAGAAATTTTCAAATATTTTTTATTTTACACGACAGACATTTTCACATATCTTTTACTTTTAGATTCAGGCACTTAAGAAATTCACAGACAAATTAATAGCACAAGAAATTACGCAAAAGAATAATTAAATTAATAATTCCGAAAATAAAAGTTGAAGGGAAAGAATTTATTTGTATTAAATGAATATTAAAAAAGAATTTTTTTAAATTTTAAACTCAAATTTGATTTTTTATTTTATGTTTAAAGAAATGAAAAACATCTGCAAATGTGATAAAAAGTCAGCAATCTAGTGAAATTTTAAAAATATTTTGAAAGAACATAAAAAATATTTTTATGACTAACAAATCAATACATACAATCATTAACCTTTAAAATGTTTTTGTTTCCATATAGGAACAGACTTTAAAAGAGGCTAAATATATATTCTAATTTATCACATTGGAACATCTTTTCTTTTCAATTTTTAAAATTTTAGATTCCCTAATTAAAAAAAAATTATCTTTTAATAAGAATGAGTAAAAAAAAATTATATTTTGACTTTTTGAATTATTGACTTTTATTTGGAAATTTCCAATTCACACCTTCATATCCTTCCTAGTAAAAAATTAATGATTACTCTTAACAGTTTAAATGTTCCTATAATGGTGTCAATATAAGTGATTTTGTCGTTCTCAAATGGAGATATTGAAAACTAGAATTTGAAAGCTCCATTGGATAGTTCAGTTGAATAACTGAAAGAGTGAAATATATTTAAATAAATTTTAGAGGTAACATAACAATAAATGATTTTCATTCTAAAAAGGATGCAGTATTAGGCAAAAAATATTCTCTGTGCAAAAGGGAAATAATATTGAAATTGACTAACTTGATATTGTCAATTTTAGTGCATTTTACTACTGAAAATAAGTTTTGTAGTAGCATTAAAGATGTAAATATTTCAATTATTAAAAAATAATGAATAGAAATAATTTTCATCACATACAGCACCTTTCTTATTCCTAGTGATTAACTGCGGTGAAAGGTCAATTTATGATCAATTGAACAAAAGCTTTCAGCAGTTGGAAATTTTTTACTTTAAGTAAATATTGAAGAGTTAATAGTGGCACGACAAACCCACCATAGTTGTGAAATGCTTGTAAAAGGGAAAGTGATATGTCTTGTTTACAAGTTACAGAAACTTTACTCATCTAATGGTTATCCTTACAAGATTCAAATATATTATATAAAACATCAATCATTGAAACACCCTGGGAACATGAGTGGTACTATTATTAACCCTTTGAAAGTCAAAGTCCATTCTGATATTTTTTTTATGTCTTCTGACCCTATAGAAGAACTTGAGGGAAATAATTTCAAAACTACAGGCACCATTCTAGAGAACAGAACAAGATGATGTAAAATTCAAAAAGTAAAGGAAATTGATGAGGAAAACAAAGAGGCAAATTTGATAATGCCCCAGATGGAGTAATTATTTGTCACAACAGAGAGACAATGTAGTTGTTCCAGGGGCATCTAACTCATGAGACTATAAATAGAGTTGCTCTGTAAAAAAACATGTCAACACTATTCAGCTAAATATAGAGGAAGAATACAAGCATGGTGTGGGAGGAATTGATGCATCAGATAAACACTGCAGCAGATACCATCCTAAATTCATATCAAGGAAGTGGCAGTGCATAGTGTCATCAATATAAGAAATTCCAATTTGGATTGACTTTAATACTGCAATTTTACACAGGAATATAAAATCATGACAATCAATAATAATAATATAATAACTGGATCTTTTATTTCTTCATATCTTTTTCAAATGTTCTGAATATGGCAATACTTACTATACAGAAAAGTTACTAATTCAAATAGACTATTTGGATTTCAAAAGCAACAGTTAACTATAAATTTATAACATCTAAAATCAATACTCACTAAAACCAGGACTCAGTGTACATAACACAAGCTAAAAACTGATCAGCATTTTTTACAATTTGATTAAAAAAAAAACTTCTTAAAAAGGAAATATTTAATTTACCTAAGACCATAATCGCCTTGAGAACTGCTAAAATGGCTTCAACCTGCATTCCAAAATGTGAAGCAGAAAGCAGATGACGGTCGCATGAATATTTGATTTGGAACATGCGTCTCCTTTGGTTACTAGAACCTGAAGACATGTTACCAGGAGGAGAATAAAGCTTCTTAAAAAGACGACGCAATAAATGACAAGTCAACCGAGCTCCTGTAATTGCTTCAGGGTGACCACCACCAGCTAAAAAGTTAAGGTTTTTTTTATTAAAACATATTCCAAACATATTGACATGTATGTTTGCATGATTAAGGCATTACTAAGTCTTACAAGAAATTTTCATGAATGAAAAATGCAATTAGGACAAATTAAACAAAAGTAATAAATAAGAACAAATTACTTTGGGCATGCTTGAACAGCTACAGATAGCAGTTTGTGTGTGTTATAGATTTAACATTAATAAACACAAAAATTTCTTATCCAAAGGCTTGCATTTGTCTAAAGTTTGTAATAAAATTCTTCTACAGTGGTAAATAATACATGTCACTAGGTGATCATAATAAAAATGAAACAAATATCTTTTTTTAAAATAAACTTTTTGAATCTTCAAAGAATATTTTAATTATTACAGCATTTTAGCAGTTAAACCTTTGCAGACACAACCAGTCTTTAAGTACGAGAACCATTCATTAGTGGCGGCTCCCTCTACCAAATTTTTAATGCTTTAATTTATTCAATACAAGCTCTTGTTGGATGCTAAACATTGCAGTGATTTAATTTTCGAATTCTTAAGGGATCTTTTGCATTTTACATAATCATGTGACATGCCAGACTATCACTTTTGCATCTAGAAAATCTAATGATTTCAGCTGGAACATACAGCCTTGGGCTTACAAGGTGGGCATGCTACCTCTAAGCTACCAAGCCAACTAATTGTTACAGCAAGAAGATATTAATCAAATATTTGGAATAGCTCTACTTCAAGCATAAATTACTATAGAAGTTTTGTGCTTAACTTTACACCTAATATGTGAATTTATTGGTCGAAAATTTCTAATAGAAAATATAGTATCTTCTGAGGCACACACACATGAAAATAGTTTGTAATAAATTAGAACAAAATCAAAATGTACAACATACTTGGACAAGCAGCAATAATGGAAGGCAAAACAACCATAACCACAAGATCTTGTAACAAAAAGCAACGGCGAGCAACTAAAATAGATGTAAACACTGCCAAATGGTCATGAATAGACACATCATTAACCTAAAAGACAACATTTTTCAAAATGTAACAATGAAAGAAAAAAAAATCATCAAATTTAAAGCACTGCACTTAATTTTTCAAAACTTAAGCCTTTGAATCTATCAATTATAAATACATTACTTACATACAACTTATTATATCTATTTGACATTCTAAATTCTAACTTTTATTTTATGAAATCATTTGGACTAGGTTTAAGAGGGATGGGGGGGGGGGAGATACAAACTATTGCTATGAATGACAGTTTTTTTCTGTATTGAGATAATTTCAATAAAGTTTTTAAAAATATTTAGTACCCCATTTGGAATTAAAAAAAAAGTCTAATTAAGGTGTTTTTTTTAAAAATTAGAATATTTAAAAATCGAATAGATTGTACACATTTAAATTTCAAAGAAGCTAATAAATATTTTTCAGTTTTTCTTTTAAATGTATATTTATAAATTATAACAAAAATGTTTTGCAAATTTGAATTTCCAAGTGATATTTCTGAAACTACAGGGTTGATCTATTATCATAGATTTAATGTTAATTAAATCTGCTACGCTTTTTAAAAATGTTTGATAGAAGAAGAAAGTACATGTTAGTAATAAATTTGAAACTTGAAAACATTTTATAGAATCATTTTTAAAAAAATGCAATAAATAAATAATATTAAATTTCTTTAAAGGAGATTTCTCTGCAAATGAATAACCTTTTAAACCCTAAAACAATATCCATTATAAAAATATCTGGCATTAACTTCTTATAAAGAAAAAAAGAAAATAAGAATATAGAAAAAGATAATCTGAAATACTAAAATAGCACAGAAATACAATAATTCAATTTTGTTGAATAACTAAAATTTAAACAAATATAAAAGTATTTAAAAAATCCTAATTACTTCTGTGTTATAAAGTAGATAAATATACTAAATGAGAACAAATAATCCCCCCAAATTTTAAAAGTTCTGCTATGCGACAACACAAATTTTCTATTTTTAATACATATAAAAAAATAACTAAGTTTAGAAATAACTGTTAAAATTTATAACTCCTTCCAAAAAAAGAAACTAAGAATATCAGATGACTATGATATTTTAAATTCCATACCTTTTCATGGCTATTGACAAAAATTAGTACAAAGGTTGAAAAATTAACAAATCTAGTCTTTTTTAAAGAAATGTTTACCTCAGTTATCAAATATAAAGCCAAATCAACAATTTTTTTATTCATTATTACTGTAAGCAATAACAATCCTTAGTATCTGCTAATATTTGAATTTTATAATACTTTTTTAAATATTTATAAAGGTTTTAATGTAAAATTCTTTTTATACTCTATTTACTTTTAAATAAAAATAAAAAAATTAAATCTACAAATTTTGAAAAAATAAAATAAAATTAGATTTAAGAGGATAATAATTTTGATTTTTACATATTCATTTAATACAATAATCAATACTTATAAAAAATATGACTAGTAAAAACTCAGTTACAAAATTTTATTTTTAGCATTTGAAAAATAAATCTGATATTCCATTCTTTATGAAGAGTAGTTAAGTATGAAATGAACATTAAAAGCAATTTACATTAACTTGAGTAAGCAAATCCAAAAATCCACAAGAATGGTTCGATGAACAGCATAAAGCCTTTAGAGCCCCAAGCCACTCATTACTAAGATGATAACATTTGGAAGTAATCTCAGCAGATAATAGTGATAATTCATTTAATCTACATAAAATTAAAAAATTCATTTAGTAAAAGAAAAACAATATAATCAATTGTCAATCATAAAAAAATCTGAATATACTGTTAGTATTGTAATTAATAGATTTTTGATATTCAATCTATTTTTTACAATTAAACGATGATTTCATTTCTCACAGATAAAAATATTATAAATTGACATTATTTTCTTAAATTAATGGAATAATTAAAGACTCTCAGTTGCAATTTTACTCAAAAAATAAGATTATTGTAAAAAAATTTATAAATAGATCATTATGATCTTCAAATTTAAATAACAATGTTTATAATATACTAATACAGATTTGGCAAAATTAAGCTTCAGCTACTCAGAGGGCCCTGGAGGCTGTTCTACTGGGCTGAAAAAAAGAAAATATTTGGAAAACAGACACTTCAGATGACAGTTCAGCAAATGAAACTACATGACCCAGACACTCGCAAAGCCTGCACGATAGAATTTCTCGCAAGAATGGCGGTTGATGATTCATGGCTATGGAACATACTGCGGACAGATAGGGACCACTTCTATCTTAATAGACAAGTGAATAGCCATAATTGTCACATCTGGGCAACAGAAAACCCCCATGTGGTACATGCCACAGCTTTGCACAATATGAAAGCGACTATATGGTGCAAGGGTTTACTGCTTGATTCATTCTCGGATCCTATTTTTCTCAATGAGTGACCAGTTTAGAATGTACTACCTGTTCTGTTAATGAAAAATGGTATTATGAGATGTTACAGACCTATGTAATTCCTACTCTCCAGCAATGAGGCTGCCTACCATATTCATGCACGATGGAGCACCACCTCACATCCTGAGCTCAGTTTAACAATTGTTAAGGCAGGCATTTACAGATGCACATGTGATCAGCTGATCTTTCCCAACAGCTTGGCCTCCACAATCACCCAATCTCATGCCACGTGATTTCTGGTTAAGGGGCTTTTTGAAAGATAACGTTTATTGGGAGCATTTGACAACTGTGTTGGATTCGAAGAACAGTATTTACCAACATATTAACATCCATGTTAACTTTCTCTGTTCAGCAATAGAAAGCTTGATTTTTAAAATGGAGTGCCTTGTCAAACATGATGGTTCACATATTGAACATGTTTTAAAGCACCAATTTGCATGCAAAGTACAGAATGTCGTTAAGAAAAGTGTGCATTATTCTTAATAATTTGCAAGTGCAACATTGTAATTGTGTATTGTCCTTATTGCATTCTTTTTGTGTAAGACCACTCATTAAGACCTTCACTGTTTCTTGATCTCAGTTTGTCCTTTTCTTGACATAACTTGTAGCATCATCTAGTGGCTATTTTATAAACTAATTTTTTTTTATTCCAGAAACCTAACCAACAGATTATCTAAAATGTCCGTTGCTTAAATATTTTTCTCTTTGGACATGCAGAATGGCTTCCAGGGCTCTTTGAATAGTGGAAGTTTAATTTCGCTAACCCTGTAGATAATTTAAAAGTTCAAGAGTCAAGATAAAAAAAACAATACACTGTACACAAATACTTAAAAAAAGATAAATTATTACCGATCTGAATCTCTGCAAGCAATAACACAATGGAACACACTGCAAATAAAACTATATCGCAACTGCGGTTGCTCATTAAGTTGCTTTATGATTTGAGGATCAGGTTTTAATCTATAAAAATAAAAGTAAATGATAGAAAATTTAATTAAACTCTTAAATACAATTTAGAAATATAAAAAATAAAAAAATATTTAAAATTTTAAGGAAATTTGTTAAATATTCCTAATTATAAAATAGTTTTAAGATTTCATCATGCTTTAATCCAAAACAACAGTCTACAAACTGTGTTCTGCAGAATTTAAAATTTAAAAAAAAATGTGTAAGTGAAATAGATTCACATTCCCTATGGAGTTTGCATGGCCATAAGTAGCTATATCTGTGTTTTTTGATGCAAGTCTTTAACCTTTTTGCGACAATGTACTGATCAATGGAAAACATTGTATAGATGGGTGTGTCAGATATGCATCCACCCTAAATGTCACTGGCTGGTGATGCACTGGTGAATCATGTTTCATACTTGTTCCGCAGGATTGATCGTCCCCAAGGAAAAGTGCATTCAATGGCCCACCATCCAATAAGGGGGTCTGAGACTAGTGCATTAAAAAAAAAAAACTGCCGTTAAAAGGGTTAACACAGCACTTAAAAAGAAAAAGCGATGCTATATAACCTGTCTGAAAAAATTTCTTCCAACTTTTACTTCTTTGTAAACATGACTTTGGGGAACTATTACAAAAGACACACTATGGTGCAGATTACAATCAGCAAAAGTGAGGAAAAAGCACACTGATGTTTTATGATAGGTTCAAGGACAAATGAAAAGAGAGGAGTAACTCTGAAAAAGACTTTTTTTCAAAGAAAATAGTAGCAATTTGGAACTGTTTAAAAAGCTATCTGCACCTATATATAAATAAGACAAAAATTGGAAAATCTTCATTCAGGAGTAAAAAATAGCATAAGATAACTATATCTTATTAGCACAAGTATTTTAATCTAAGTAAAAAAATATTTTAGTGCATTTGCTTTAACTATATATTATTTTACCTTTCTATAAAAATATATACATAATTTAAATAAGTTTTTTAGAGTATTTTTATGTTAATTAATATGTTTCACTGTGTGTTTTCTTAGCTTGGCATCACAATCTTCCAAAAACATTTTAAATCAGTACATTTTTATTCAAAGAAAATTTTTTATTTAACTCTCATATTGAAAAAAAAATTCACTTGTTTAAACACTAATAGTAAGATCCATTAAAGTACTGAATATTAATCAGCATTCATCGATTATTTGCCATAAAATAAAATTCTAATAACAATACCTATAATTGAAAGTGGTTAATAATAAACAACTCTACAATTGATAAATATTTAATTTGCATTACTTCAAACCCATAAGATAATTTTTGTAGAAAATGTATTAATTTTCCAAAAGTAAATATTTTTTATTTTCTTTTTATTGTATAAAATAATAAGCATATATTTCTCCCCCTGATCAGTTCTAAAACTTTTAAACAATCTTTATTATATAAAACCAAATTTGAAAAACCTGTATATACATTATTTTTGTTATGTTATTTACATTAAGATGGATCTACAGGACACCATCTTAATTTCAATCTGTTGTAATGAAATGTGGTTGCTGAGTTTGTTTTGCTTAGTAAATATGTTTACCATATTAAATGAAGTAAACACATCCCTTCAAGGTCTGAAATTACATATTATAAAACTTAAAAGAATAAATATATGCAGTGATTCTAAAACTTAACTTGTAGTCAGCATGTATTAAAGACAATTAAGTGCAATGTTTTGCAAAAACTAAACAATTTTCTAATGGAAAATAAATTGAATTTAGAATGCAGTGTTAAAAAATACATAATAGAGCACCTTTTTCATTGGGGGGGGGGGGCAAAGAAAGAAATTTACGAGGGAATATTTTCTGGAATAGAAAGCTATGCATCTGTTTAAGAACTATGATAAATCAGAAAGCTTGTTAGGAGGAACATAATATTAATAGATTCTACATTAAAATCTAAATCTGAACAAAAAGAGCTCTTAAAAGTTTTTTCTTGCAAATTTTATGCAGTAAACCAGAATTTATTCACACAGCTATAAATATTTAAATACAAATCTGAACAACAGATTTAAATGAAAAGTATTTCTCAGCATATGTGGCAACAAAAACAAAAATGTGAATATAGATAATTTCTAGAGTTAGACTTCCAACAGTTTATATAAAAAAATGGCAACAATCCCAGTCACTAAATATAATGAAAGGATAGGTGATACCTGGAGAACAAATTAGTGCTATGAAGGAATAAATTACATTTATTTTATGTTTTAATATTTTTTAACAAAAATAAAATACTTTTCTTTAGTTGTCTTTACACAAAGTACTAATAACATTTTGATTAACTTTAAATATTATTTTAAGATATATTCCTTAAATGATGGGATGAAGTTCAACAAGAACATTTTACAGTTCTAAGGGATGTGTGACTTGGTTGATGAAGACTACTGATCTAGAATAAAAATTTTGGGAAATAGATTCTTGAAAATTTTAAACTTGAGTTTAACATCCAGAAAAAGAAAAATCTTTACAATGCTTGATATTCATAATGGAGAAAGTATTTTGAGGCATCAAAGTCAGATTTCAACATCCAGAAGAAAAATATAACACATCTTCGATTTTGACACACTTTTACTACCAAATACACAATACAGAATATTTCTAACAGAAAAGATCTATAATAATATACTATTAATAAACAATAATTCATTTAAACTAAACCATTCTTAAACTCAAGGAAATTTAATTTATCTACAAAATAGATGAATACATAATAATGTAAAAGATTTTATGATAATCTTTCTTCACAATTTTAAGAATCTAAAAATTTTAATGAATTTCACAATTTCAAAACAGCGTAAACTTTTCATTCATTCTAGGTTAATTTCATCTAATTTAGATTTCAATATCTAGTTAATTAAGTACAATTTCACCAACATTCGAGAAATGGATTATTAAGTCATTTCCCTCTTTCTCTTTTTATGAATATATGTGAAATGGCTCTTACTCATGTTAACTCAGGATTTTTGATTTAGAGAAGAGGAAGGGATAGAAAAGGAAAGTAAACTTTCAACATAATTTCAAAAAGTAACATTTTTTATCACCTTATTTTAATAAAATATACAAACATTTATACCACTGTAGTATTTTAACCTACCTTGGATCGCTTAAATAATCCAACATGATTTTAGTATTCCATGATGAAGAAACCATACCCATTACTACATTTTTTGCTTTGGGATGAAGATTTAAGAACTGCTCAGGATGTCGAGGCTAGAATGGAAAAGATTTTACAATTAATAAATGAATAAACATTAATAATGTAAGGAACTAGTTTGTTATCTGGGGTAATTGCGCCAAGCAGCGTTTGCTGTAGCTGGAATGGAATACAAGATGGCAGCATCCGTTTATGAATTGGATTGGAAAAAATAATTTGAAATGCATGATTTCCGACGATTTTAGATTTTAACAAAGAATATTGTTGATAAAAATCATGAAAATTGGTATAGTGGAATAGTGTACTTACCTTTAATGGATGTGGCCAAAAGTATGGGGCACAATGAGTACTGGGATTTTTTTTTTGTACAAAAAAAAATATATATAAAGGAATATGAGGGCTACCGAAAGGTCGTTTATTAAAGTTAAATATAACAAATGCATTTTTGGAACTGGATGTAATTTAGAAAAGGAAGTTTTAAAAATTCAAAAAGGTGCAATGCTGGTGGTTGAAAATGTTACGAAAGGGTTATGAATTCGATTCCTCGACTCCCCCTCCCAAAACGATTCTCCATTCAGCCCAATTAATATTTCGAACAAGGGCAAGAAATTTAATGAATGGGTCCTCTTTAAGAGCGAAACAAATTTCCCTGAACATGTACCAGGCGATATATCCTTCAGATCTTCCTCTCCAATTGTATTCAGGCAAGGAAGCTTTGAAGCGACGCCAGGTAACTGTGATAGTATTAGTATGAGCGCCGGTCTCAGAATCAATGAATGGTTAACTGTAAGGTGATGATAGCCTCTTTCGCTCATCCTTTCGTAAGATTTACAGCAGTCAGATATAACAGTTGTTCTGGGTTCGATCCATGATTCAATAAGGCTGAGAAGTATTTCTGCCGTCCTGTCGTGAACTGCAACCAGGAAACAGCGTCCCGTCTCGCGTTCTACGCCGCCAAAAATCCATTGTCCCAGCACGAAATGACCCTTATTATATTCTCTTTTCCCAAGTTTACTCTCGTCAATTTCACCCGTTTTACCCTCCCCCTCCCCCAAGCTTCTGTGTTAAGAACAATATGTTCTATTAACACATCGGACGCATAGCTACGCCAATGGGCAACAGCCTGGGAATAAATCTCGAGCTCCTTATGAATTTGAGCAAACGAGGAATGTCTGAAGAATTCATAAATCAAAAGTAGAATGGTTAAAATCGGCAATTTGCTGCCTGAAAAAAATGAATTGAATCATATAGATTTCTTATTGCGCAAATTTCTGCAGCGAAAGATACGACCGTCAAATTTTCTAGATGTATCCAGAGCAACCTTCATGTCACGGCCACATTTTTCGAATTGGACTGTGCTCAAAATCTTCGAAAGGAACAAGAAAAGAAAATCATTATTTTTTAAAAATAAAATTGACCAAAAGTGTGAATTTGGAACACCTTTTGGACTGAAGAAATTGAAAGAAGAGCCCTTATATTCCTTGAAAAAAATCCTGGTACTCACTGATAACTGTGTAAATATCCATTTTCCGGAGAGGCACAAAAACAAAGTAGAGAACAGCAGCAATTTATGAAGGAATGGATTGAAAATGATTGCATTTTTAAAGAATTAGAATTAAAATCATCTTAAATGCTGAGTTTTACCGCGCAATAAAAAGAAACCAATAAGAATGAAGTATTTAGAATAAAAATCATCTGAAATTATCAGGATTAAGGCGTGTAAAAAAAACAATTAGAATGAACTATAAGAAATGTCATCTCCATGGCAACCACATCAAAAAATGAAAGAAATTTCAAGGCAACCATATTGCAATTTGATCGTCCATGTTGGCAAACATAAACAACAACTTGACATTATTACCCCGGATATCAAAAACTTGCACCTAATAACTTAATAAAAATCCAGTAACTAAATAAAAATCCAGATGCTATACTATTATTTTAAAAAACATACTGTTTTGAAAAGAAATAAATTCTAAATTTTATCAAAATTTATACACAATTATATTATTATAAGACTTTCATTTTGGATTACAGATTAGAATTACTAAAGGACAAAAGAAAGTAGAAAAGTTATGTTAGTAAATATATCTATTCCCAAAACAAAAATAAAGCATCCCCATATAATGTTGATACTATTTAAATCTTCATTTTACTATTACTTTTTCTCCCCTTGAAATTAAGTTTTAAATCTTTAATTTTTCACAATCTCAAGATCAACATTTTCATTAAATATTTCTTTTCCATTCATTAATATGTACATTTCTTTAGCTGATATGATAATAAATATAAAATAATGAAAAACTTTACCTTAACATAACTACAACAAGAATTCATATCATATAAATATGAGAGAATACATCTTTCAGCTGATGAGGTACATTCTGGAGTGTTTATATGTTTAACGATTTTTGATAATCTGAAATAAATTTAAAAATATGTATTTATCTTATATTTTTCCAAAATATTAGAAGAAATTCATATAAAAGTATAGTCAGAAGTAAAAAAACTGACCCATCAAAAGTAGCAAGTGTTTGTTCCTGGGAAACTAATAAGCAGCAATGGTATGTATATAATATTCCAACAATACTCAATCCAACAGAAGTAGCATAGGTCCCAGCTATTGAGGAAGTTT
Source organism: Trichonephila inaurata madagascariensis (assembly GCA_019973955.1). Classification (NCBI taxonomy): domain Eukaryota; kingdom Metazoa; phylum Arthropoda; class Arachnida; order Araneae; family Nephilidae; genus Trichonephila; species Trichonephila inaurata. Next base: position 39,363 of record BMAV01014240.1, on the reverse strand, counting down.
TAGCTATTAACTGAGTTTCTACATCCACTAATTCTTTAAGAAGCTGTGGAAAAAATATAAGCCAAAATAAAAAACTGAGTTTATAATGTAATGAAAATTTATATTATTATTAATTGCATTCATTTTCCTGCAGTGTATTTAAAGTAAAAGGAATTATTTAATTTCCTTTTTGTCATATTTCATTTGACAGTAAATTTACCTAAATCCTTTTTGCAAAAAAAAAGATGGATAGAATGGAAGATTTATAAGAATAACAATCTGTTTCTAAAATATAAAAGATTTTCCTTTGAAGCAATTTTTGAAAAGGAAAAAATACATTTTAAGAAAGCAACCATTATTACAGTATAATAATGGTTGAATATATTGTAAGCAGCAGTTTACAATATATTCAACAGAAGAGGTGATGTTTCAAGCAGGACAGAGCTTAAGTTTAATATTTGAAAGGTAAAATCAGTAATTTTATACTGGAATTGACAAAAGATTTAATAACATGTGAGAGATGAAAAAAATTCTTAACATTGATAAATAACATTAATAACTATTACTACCTAAAATATCATTTTGAAAGCAATACATAGGACAGCTGGGAAACAAAATTCCAGTTCTGATTCTCATGTGTTTACTTTTTAGACAACAAATTTTGAATGCTATCCCACAAATAAAAAAACACTTTTTTTATGAGAACCTAAAAAACTTATGTTATATTACAATAGTTATGTTGATTTTACAGATTTCTTCCTTTTTTAAAACCTTTTAATACCAAAAAAAATTTTTTAAAAAATGATGCATTCTTTAATATCTTAAATTGTTATCAAAAGAGTCAACACGTTCACAAATGAATTTCATTCAAATTCTCTCACAAAAACTCTATAAATTGAACAGGACTTTACAATTGACTTTGAAAATTTAATTGTAACAAAAATAATCTTTAAAATACAATATTTCCTTTGAAATTGTAAAAACATGTACTGAAAAAGAAACATTTTAAACACTGGCGCAGCTAGTTCTAAGTGGGCTTCGTATCAAAACTCCTTCAGGGCCCTTTTTCAGAAAAGAAAGCCCTATTAGTGGTACTGTAGTTACACATGTTGGGGCCCTGTATCATTGATACGGCAGTTGTTATGCCCGATTTTAAATCAATAAAAAAGTATATAATTATATTCCTTGATATTATTCCTACATAAAGTATTCTTGAATCAAGTTTCATATTGAACACTATAAATAATAATATTTGAGAAAGGAATGTGATTTTCTATTTAATCTAACTGCCAAAACTATAAACATCAAAATACTATAATACTTTTTCCCACAAGAATACCTACCTGTATTGTAAATTCGATCAAACCATGAATATTTAAGGCAATCTCCATTAGCTCAAATAGATAGGAAATGTATTCCACTAGAGGAAGATAGTTAGAATTTCCAGTAGAAAAGGCACTCAACAATTCAATGACAGAAGCTGCACAGGTGTTTGTAACTACATGCTGATCAAAATAGGATAAAGTCTGAAAACGACTGACAGCAGCTTCAAAGTTTAATACATCCTTCGCATTCTTCTTAACTTTGGCACCATCAGTAATATCCATGCAAGTCTTCTTACTGAAAAGTTTCATCAACTCTCTTACCATTTTCTTGATGGTGTGTTTTGCTTCCTCACGTACTTTTCCGACCCCGAATAAGAGTATATGTCTCTGATTGCAATCATGTAATGGGATTTCTCCTTGTGGCAGAGGAAAATGGGTGGTATACAGTAGATGCCTAGCAGTGTTGCTTAAAGTTGTAGGTGGGGAACTATTGGCACTGGAAGTTCCTGGTGTACCAGGAGTACAAACAGGTACTAGTGATGGATGTCCTAGTGGCGTGGAAGCATTTAAGGGAGTGGACTCATCTTTATCAGATCCAACAGAATCTATCAAATTTAGAAAAGTAAGAGTTAGTGCATTAAAAATATAAAGAGTACAAAACAATATTCTCAGATTATTTAACACTCAAAAAAAAATTACAATATACATAAAATAAATTTGTAAGATTGTTTAATGTGTAATAATACAGGCATTAAGACATAAATACTACTACAACTCATATAAGTTTAAAAAATATGAGTATAACACACCAATATAAATCCTACAGCAGCCCCACTCTCATTAATATTTTTATGGTAAAAAAGTCAGATAAAATATAAATATACCAACAATCCATTCGTTTTAAAGTATGCATATCTTTTCCTGTGGAAATGATATGCATTATAGATGTGTTTCCACATCAATAAAAAATACTACAAGGGGTGGCACTTTAATAACAGAACTGTGCATGCTATTAGGCTTGATGAAAGGAAATGAAATTGGAATGTAGCTGATCTAAATGCTTCCACAGTGCAGATGGAGCACACAATATTACATTTATATATTTTATTTAGTGGCTTGTTACTTGATTAGGTTGTTTTGTGCTGCAATCATGGTATGCTTAAAAATCAAGCAGTGCTTTAATCACTAATTTATCACAAACTTTTTTTTTTAAAAAAAAAAAAAAATCCCTTTAAAAATGAATGCATTTAGGTACCGAAAGAAGTGCTTGAAATAATTGCACTAAAGTTTTTAATGGAACATGCAACTTTAGGAGGAGGATGAATTTCCTGGTGATGCCATAAACTGATGAAAACACTAAGAAAATTAATGAAATTAAGCAGAAAGATTGCAGTATGTGTATTCAGATGATGGCAGACATTAAGAACATTGACCAAGAGATAAGAAAAATTTTAAATGGAGTTTTACACAAAGATCTTGAAGGTTACAGAATATAAAAGGGCACATTCAATTAAGAAAATAAAACTAGGCTAAGAATATAACTGATGAACTCTCTGTAAGAACAAGAAGTTTGTTCTGGAGAAATCAATTGAATGAAGAGTAAAGCATGCAAAAAAGATTTTAAAGCTAACTTACGAAATAACATAGATGGAAGACCAAAATGATTGTATAATTATCAAAATTTTGATTTTCTGGTTATTACAAAAATTAGCTTGAAATAATAACAGTAGAAAGAGTTTTTCTAATTTTAAAGGTGGTGTTTGACTGATTATTTTGTTCATATCATAATCAGGAAATAACGCAAAGGCTATAAGCAAGACTCATTAATTTTTTCAACTATGTCAAGTAACAAGACATCTTTAACAGACATCCTCCCCACTATGTCAATGTGAGAATAAGCTCCAACACATTTAAATGGATCAGTCCTGTTATATGACAAATATTTAGAGGCATTGGGATTTAATACATTAAATCAACAGAAAACAACACTGGACTCGAATTTGATGAAAACCTGTGGATATTACAAGTGCTAAAGATGTAATTATTCATGAAAAAGGTTTTCAATCTCATTCACATTGAAAATTACTATCAGATCATAATTGCTATGAAAACAAAACAAAAAAATTTTTTTTTGAAAATATATAACTTATCTAATACTAGAAGCAAAAATTTGCATTTTACAAATTACAAATATCTACCTACAATGTTTTTTAATATAATTTGTTCTTAATTATTCCAGAAACAACATTAGTTCCAAAACAAATATTAATCATTCATTTTCACACATAAATAACTGATAAGAATGCATTTTTAAAGGCATTCCCAACATTAGGCAACACAATTGGAAAATGAAAATATAAAAAATATTTGACAAATTAAAATTTGAGATAAAGTTCTATTTTTTTTTCTCTTAGTAATATGAATTTTAATGAGGGGTATCAGTAATGGCCTAATAATTTTGAATCTAGGTCAAGTAACGAGGACGACACCTGAGTTGGCACCCTTCTCCAAACTACCACACCTGTCAAGAGGACATTGAGCTTCGACAGATTTGACATGCATTAGCCTCTCTACACAGCAGGTTTTTATGAGGGGAAAAAAGTTATTTTGTATCTATTTTGAAGAACTGAAATTTAGATCTTTTACTTAAAAGTTTTAATTTCAATGATTAAATAAATATGATGCAATTTATATTTAACCCCATAATTAGTCACAATATTAATAGATAGTAAATACATGATATGTATTCCCCAAAAAGTTACCAAATACTCTATTCATTCAATGTATATGCTTTACTCTGATTTTGCCATTATTATTTTAATTATAAAATTTCTGAAATTTTAAGAAAAAGCTAAACTTTAATGTGCATAAGAATTTTTTTTAAAAAATCAAATCCAAATTTATCTTAAAAAAAAAAGAAAAAGAAAAGATAACATGGTCAAAAAAATTTCAATTTTTATAATAGCTTACAAAATATTAAATAAATAATACAAATTTGTCAAAAATAATATTAATGCTACATCTCAAAATAAAATCAAAATTTTTATAAGCCATACATATATAAAATATATATATATATAATAAAAATACCAGGTTGATCACTCATGTTTTGCTGCCCCTCTTTAATATGTTGCAGAAGTTTGCCTAAATCAGCATCAATTCTAGCTTCATCTGTATCCATTTCAGTATCCCAGGATGGCTGTAAATTAAAAAGTTAAAATAATTTTAAATCACCTTTTAATTACTTTTTGTTTAATTAGAAAACACTACATAATGAGTACTAAAATACACTTAAAGAATTCTGGATTGTGGTTATATTTAAAAGATACAAGCAACTTAAATATTAATTAGATATATAGTTGGAATAAAAAAAACACATAGTAAAGACATTGATGAATGTTTAATGTTAAATACACCAAATATAAACAAATTTAGCACAGTTCTTTATGAATAAAACAAAAATATTTTGACTCCAATGAAATATAACACAATTAAAAAAATGTATCAAAATATATATTGCTATTATGTAATTCAAACATCTATATATATAAAAATGTTATGTTGGTTTGTGTTTACGCTCCCACATAACTCAAAAAGTTCTGCATGGATTTTGAAATTTTGACATAACATTGCATTTGAATCCGATCAGGTTCTTATGTACTTTTCATTTCAAAATTCCCTCTGAATTTTTTTAGTTCAATTTTTAAGTGATTTTTGGTATTATGACATCATGATTCGCTTTGAATGCAAAAATTTATACTTTGGGCATAGTTTTTTAGGGATTATTACATAGTTTTACCATAGTTATGTTTATTGGTTGTTATATTTATCTATTTTTTTGTTTGATACATAATTGGGATTAATTGTTAAATAAATCATTTTTTTAAAAATAATTCTTTAAGCAATTCAAATTTTGTTTTGTAGTTTTGGCAACATTCCGATAACTTTAACGTGGGATGTTTACGATTTTGCTTACATATATCGTGTTTTTTTTCTGTAATTTTAAGCTAAATTTCTCTTTATTAAGCAAGATGAAAACTATAATTGACTTCTGTACACTACTTATTTTCTGCCAAATAGTTTCCGCTAACCATTTACTCAAATAAAAAGACATCACCAAATGCCGCAATATAATATTCAACGTTTGGAAACAATATTTTCCTCCCACTTGGCGACATTTTAGTTTGACGAAATTAATCAACGGGGGTTTTTAATAAGAATGTTTTTTCTCTGTTTTACGCAACTTTTTAAATTTCATTTGATACTTATGTATTATCGCAAGAATCGCCAACTTTCAAGATAGCTCGCAAATTTGGCAATTACATTTTCGCAAATGTTGCTCGGGCAGAATTGGCAGTCATGTGCTTCGTTTTATACAATGTTGTCAACAAATTGCGATAATACATGAGTAGCTCTCATTTGATGTTACTATGGAAATACAAATGGCAAAATTAAGATTTTCTGTTTTATATTTTGTGTCATCAAAATATTGCACTTTATTTTATTTTTAATTGTTTGACAAGATTCAAGTTTATGAGTTTAAGTGTAGTATAGGGGAGGCCACTTTTTTTTGGCGACTAAAAGTGGTTGACAAGGTACTTTTTTTATTATAGAATGAATTTGATATCTCACCATGACATTTATATAAAAATTGCCAAATCCAAAGTGCCCCCCCCCCCCATACTACACTTGAGCCAAGTTTATGTTATAACTTTCTTAAGCAGATTCCATGAGTAATTTGTTAAAAAAATACTTGAAGTTATTATGGTTTGCTTTTGTCAGGGATGTAGCTACCACTGCATCAGCCATATCAATGATGCAGGGGCTCCAACGAGTGTTATTACAGTTCCACTAACATGATGCTCATATCTGAAAATGGGCTCCAAAGGAATTTGGATACAAAGCCCACTCAGAGCTGTTTTGTAATTTACTATGTATTTGTTTTAACCTTTTTAATGGCAGTCAATCGGCTTCAGTACATAAAATTGCATTGCAAAAACTCGAACATAGGTCATCATACTGGACAAGCAAACACAGTGCGAGAGGTAGTTGCTCATGAAATTGGAATAGGAATCAGTGACCCGGCAAAACAGACAGATGGCTCAAATACAGGTGGTCATAAGATAGTAATTATTTTTTCAAATTATACTTTTGTGTTAATAAAGATAGTTCAGTTCTTTTTATGTCAATTAACGTTTGTATTGTACATTGTTTTTTAATTTACTTTTAAGCTCAGGATATATACTTTGGATAATTTTTATCAACTAATATAAAATACTAATTTTAATTTTGTACAATATGGATCTGTTTGGCGTAATTTCAAAATCTCTCCACAAATGAGTAAGTAGCATACCAATTAAAATCTTCCACCTATTTTATCTGGCTCCAATGATTGTATAAATTAAATTAATATGTAATTCTTATTTTTTGGTACTTACGTTTTTTTTTTTTAGTCGGCCATTTACCTAAAATCAAAAGACATCGCCAAATGCTGCAACACGCATTCAATAAGGGAAAACCATTCTATGCCTGTTTGTGCACAATAATAATACTTTTTTGCTCTCTGCAGTGAATTCTTCCACAAAATAGTAATTGAAATTTCTAAAAGTTGGGGCAATAACATTAGACTCACAAAATATCTATTTTGTGTAATTTCAAAATTTTATTTGGTGTTACTGTGAAGTACAAATGGGAAAATTAAGATTTTCTGATGTATACTTCGTGTTTCTTTTGATATTTATGTATTATCGTAACCATATTGGCAACATTGACACTTGGTTGCCAATTCACCATGTATGACGCATACAAAATCTGGGTTGACATAGTTGCAACAGTAGCCAAGTACCTTTGTTTGTAACTTTTTTCAGTGATTTCATCAAAATATTGATCATTTGTTATTAATAATTTGTTTTTGATAGCTTTTTATCATTTAAGTTTGTTATAGCTAGCTGCACCCAATCACGTTTTCCTGTGGCTCAGTCTGGTTAAAAAGAAAGAAAAGAGAAAGCACACATTTCTAATATCTTTAACCGCTTGCACTTGAGGTATGATTTTTTTTATAAAAAAATATGGAAATATACATAAACAAAACTTTTCTAAACAGATTTCATTTGTAATTTGTTAACAGAATATTCCAAAGTTATTATGGGTTGTTGTTTTTTTTGTTTTGTTATGTTATGAATCTAAAATTATTTGCATTGTCTCCATAGGGAAGGTGCCAAGTTTGAAAATTAATTTAAAATGACTCTTCTTGAGGTCAAAGGGTTAATCTTACAATGCTTATGGGTAGACATTTTTGTTGTTTCATTGTCTGTATAGATACAGAAATTGTCTGCTGTGCCTACTTTAGAGCAGTAGCCATTTTTCAACACTTCATGAACCACTTAATGTATAACTTTATAATTCGCAGATCACTAATAGGATTGACCTCTATGTGGTGGACCACTAGAGCTATATTTATGTCTTTATTTAATCTTCCATACCCCTGAAAATAAGCTTCATGAAAAGCAATAACAATCAACAGACTGAAGTGTTTTGCCACCAATTTTCCAAAAATTGGTTGAGTTTACCAAAAATTGCTAACCTCAGGAATTTTGTACGTTTTTTCATTTAATTATTTCAGTAACTAAAAGCTTTTAGTAAAGTATAATTCATGTTCCATAATATGTTATTTTGTTGTTCATCTTTTTTAAAACTGAATCTTCATAAAAGTATAAATAATGTCCCAATTTTTCTGCATACCATACAAAATTTCTCCCGGATCACCAATTGGTGACTGCTGCTCTGTAACACACAACAGTAATTATGTATTAGCATCACCGTAACAAAATTGGTGCCACGTGTATCGCACCTAAATATCTAAACCACGAAGATTCTAACATATTTTAAGAAAAAAGAAATGAGATTTGGATGGAAAATGGTGTGATTTGCATGGCGGTAATTTGGCTGTGGTGATGCTAATATTTAAGTACATAGATAACAAATAATTGTCGATGTGAGAAGCAGTTTGTGCCTAGATATAAGCCACTCTGTTTTAAAGATAGGCCCTTAACTTTGTTGATAATAATTGCTAATGCTAATCGAATTGTGAATTGCAAAAATACTCCATCATTATCAACACTTTGTCGTAGATTTCTGCTGCGAAATCCATGTTTATATTGGAATTTCCTGATGTACTCGATTGAAAATATTTTTAGCCTTTCACTGCATTGGATTTGAGCTGTGTCAATTGATGCATGTTTGAAGTTAAATATTTCATTAGCATTTTTTATTTTTTCCTTTTTGTTCCTGATTTTTCTTCTTTTTTCAATATTTTGAAATTTTATATGTTTTAATTTTCCTTTCTTTTTAAGTGCAGTCAATTGACTTCACTACATAAAAATAACGCCTTACGGAAAACAAACTTAGGTCATCATACTTGCAAGGCAAAAGTACTACAATGAGTGTAAGTGCACATCAAACAGAAAGAATGGATATCAGCAAACAAGAAAAACAAAGAATGGCATAAACACATGCTAAGAGCGCAGCGGAGCAACATGCAGCCAGACTTGAGGATGTACATTTGCGAACACAACATTCCTGTTTTACAACATCAGATCTGCTCTGTTCTCAACAAAAGGAACACAATAGGTTGCAAATAGCTGAAAGAGATGTCAACCAGAAACAGCACATCTGCATCAAACATGACTTTGTGGTGAGCAATCATACAATAACAGTCACCTTGCATTCCGGTACAACCCAGTGGAAGATTCTAGGTTCAGGCAGCATGTCCTCATCAATACAATGACTGAAGTGCATCCTCATTGCAATGCTCTGAAATTTAAGAGAGAAACAAAAGGAATGTTTTGTACCACTGGAAAAATTAAACAGCCTCAACTCGGAAAACCACCAGAGCCATTAAAAACTTTGCTTGCCAGGTATACTGTGGAATCAAAAGATTTCCTACATAACATCAAGAAATACGATTCATGTTTCTAAATGACATTGTTTGCAGAAATGTGAATTTGTGAACACACCTCTGATTTAACAGAAATATCCATAAGCATTGTAAAACTAACCAATTGCAATCAAGGAATCCAGAGTAGAGCCATTTAAAATTTATCTTCAAACTTGAGGTCTCCACTCTGAAGACAATGTAAATAAATATAGGTTCATAACATAAGGACAAAAATAAGCCATAATAACTTCCAAGTATTTGGTTAACAAATTATGAATGATATCAGTTAAGGAAAGTTTTACGTATATGCATTTATACATTTTTTAAAATAAAAAATCATACTTGCAATGCAAATGTTTTAACACACTGAAAACATGTGCTTTCTCCTTAACAAGACTGAGCCACAGCAACGCGTGGCAGGGTACAGCTAGTTTAATCATAAAATCCTATAACGTTGAAGAAATTTCAATGTGAAAGGGTTTTAAAAAAATTACCTCATGTTTCACTGATCCAGGCCGATTATCTGGTGGCTCAAACATTGGAAGAGATTCTGGTTGTCTTCCATCACCAATGGAAGGAATTCCTAAACCAGACATACCTCCAATACCCATACAACCAGCACTTCCTGGTCCAGGAGACATTCCTCTGGATGGATCAGGCATGAATCCCATTAAAGATGGTTCAGGGGTAGACATGGACTTATTAGAGTGGGGAATACATGTTGCAGAAGATGAATTGACTTGTGCTCCTGCTGCACTGGCAAAGCTTCCTCTGGAGATCAGAGTGCACATGTATGCATCATGGGAAAAAACATCATGATGAATTAACTCAGCAAAAAGGAGGACTAAATTGGCAAACGCAATCTTGCTTTCAGTTGATGGTTTATCATCTTAAAAAGAAAAATTAAGCATTTTATTTTAATTCCATGTAAAAAAATGCAACATGTCCTTACAAAAATATTTCATTGGTCTAAATAATTAAATTTTGTTACCTTTTAGAAATAATGTTTTGACTAAAATGTTCCAATTTTTTGAAAAAGTTTAACCTTTGTTTCACGAAAATCTTTTTTTATGACTACATTTAATAGGACTACAAAACTTTAAAATAAATCTATTGATTACATAAGTTGTACATTTTAAAATATATATTTAACCAAATATTTTAAGAAAATTTAAAAGTTGTTAAAAAAAATTACATTTCCTTTAAATAAAAAAACAAATAATACATTTTATTTTTCTGAAGCAAAACAGCATTCCATGCTACACACTTAAAATTTTGAAAACTCTCAAGTGACAGACTTTATCTCATTTATTTCTCTCCTCCTGATTTATTATGCAGTTTAGTTACTTAACTGAACTCGGTGACTCAATAGCCCATGAGGGCCAAGGCTTACTGTGCCTATCTCAGTTTACGTGACCTTAGGTGCTGAGGTGCATATGCAGATGTTTCGGTTAAGCGGTCAGGCTGACGCGAAACACCCAGTGTTCAGTTCCCAAGCAAGCTTGGTACTCATTTATCGACCCACTAAAATGATAAAAGACTGAGACAACCTTGCACAGCCCAGGATTTGAATCCCGGATCTGTGGTGTGGAAGCCTTAGTTACTTAAAAAGCATATAGTAATTTGTTTTATTATTGAAAACACTTTTTCAGAATAATAAAGAATAGAACCTACATTAAAAAAAAAAAGATTACTTTGAAGAATATTTTTTGAATATGAAGAATTAAATATTAAAAAATAATTCATTACCTATAACAGGAGCTTGTGTATCTAGAAAATTAACAAGTAAATTTTGAAATATTGGAAGACCAAGATGTAAAACACTAGTGGAATCTTGGGAATCTTTTTCATCAACAGTATCTGCTTCACCAAGTTTCTGAAAAAAGGAATAACAATATAAATTAATATTAAAAAAATATTAATTTACATCCATTTTTGTTAAATAATGAATCAAAAAAATTCTTACAGTTAGCTATTGAAACGACTGCTTATTCTTGGATGGGTGTTCTTAAATTTATACATAAGCAAATGTATCTATTTATGTAAGGCTATCTTTGCAAGAAACGGTAAACGGGCTGAAGATACAAAAAGATGGGAAATGATCCGAGGAATCCATTTTGACCATTTAATTTCTTAAATTACTATTTGAAAAGATATTAATCAAAAACAATAAAAAACACAATTTGCCTGGATTGTTGTAACAATGAAGACCCGGTTTGTCCAGTTTGGCTGAAAATTGATTTTTGACGCCAACTTACGTCATTTTTATAACAATAATGTTGTTACAACAATGCAGGTAAATACTGAGTTGAATGTTTTTAATTAATATCTTTTTAACTAATTGCAATATCAGAATATAAATGGTCAAAATGGCTTCCTCGGATCATTCCTGATCTTTTGGTACCTTTGGCGAGTTTCTGTGTGGTGTGGTTCGTGAGAAGATAGACGTACATAGATAGATACATTTGTTTACCTACGGATTTTAATAGAGTAGATTCTAAAAATCCTTAAAATTAACTAAACTTCAAGTAAGAAACAACCGAATCTTGCATCCAGAAAATTCAAATTTAGTTTTAATTCAAAACATCACACAGATAATTTAAGTACAATAAAAATGCACTTTACCTATGCTTATAATTAGTTTAAAACACATGATCTTCTGATGGTTATTGAATAAAGGGCAGATATGTAAATATTTTGAGACAAGGGTAAGAAAACAATGATTTAAAACATTCTAAAATTACAGTAAATTGACACATTAATATGAAAGAATAACTTCAAATTAATTTTTTTTCTATTTTATTCCATTCATATACTAATTCAAGAGTAAACTAATGTTTGTAAGGCTTTTTCCCTCCCACAAACTGCTGTATGAAGAAAGATGACAAAAATACTAAAAAATAATCCAGGGAATCCATTTTCACCACTTAAATTCTGAAATTCCAATAAACATGTAATACAAAAATGCCGAAATGAACGATTGGCCATTCCGTATAATACCATCCATCAAGCAGACCAAAGTACGTCAGGGGAAAGATTTTTGTTATTTCTGTTGATTTAAAACTGCAATCTTTTTTGTTTTACTAAAATTAGAAGGAAAAAAAAAATGATTTCAGAAATTGATAATTTGTTTTGCGAGAATATGGTATAACAGTTTCTTTTAAAAAAGTAACAATACTTAATATTTTTTAAAAATGACTCAATTTTGATATGATTTTATGAACAGGATGTTAGAACTTCCCTGTATCTCTTTATTATAATTGTGATCGTCTGAGTTTATATATTAAATAAGTACATGTTTTGCTCTCTTTTACTAAGTAATTTTAAAAATTAAGATTCATTTAACATTTTTTCAAAAAAGATAACTCTAAATTTGATTTAAATGTCTAATAATATGCTGTTTTTCAGAATTATTTCACAAAACTTTCTTCCCATCTATCTGGCAGTATTATTTGTGTATAAAACTGAACATTAAAAAAATCCCCTTCGGAAAAAAATTGCAGATTTCAGTTTTTTTCACCTAATAATCTCTTTTACGATTTCTTTCTTACATTTTTCAGTTACAAGTTCCCACAGTTTGCAATCAGTGTGCAAAATTTGGAAGTATTAAATTTTTACACTTAAACCAATTTAAAGCTTCATACATCTACAAAGTATTTGTTTATTTTCAGTGGCTCCATGGGACTCTCCTCTCCAGGGAATGAAGCAAATTAAAAATAGAGCATATGAATGATTCCCATTTTGTTTCCTTATGATAATAAAAATTAGCTGTGCAGCAGAAAATCGCTTAATTTTGTGTTTACTGTTTTTAAAATCATAAAGGTCTTTAATGATGAAACAAAAAAAATGAAAAGGGCAGTTAATGCCTGCTAGCGTTTTCTCTATTACTGTTTTTCCTTTCATCTTATGATAAAACATCAAATAGAATTATTTTAATGAACTGTCGACTTTATAAATGATTTTTTTTCCCAATAACAATTTTGGTACAGAATGATATTTTGTTGTTCTTTCTGGTGCCCTCTCTTTGCACAAATATCACATTCACTACATTCTAAGCCGGCAAAACTGAGCTCTCGAACTCATCATAAATGTCCCCCATTAAATAAGATAGCCAGTGCAATGTCGTGTCATGTAGCTAGTAAGCATATAAACTTCATTAGATAAGTATTAAAAACTACATAAATTCAAATTAAGAGAATTAATAATAAATTAGTCAGTAGACAAAAAATAATACTTAAAAATTTTCAATGTCAATCAATTTCTTTTTAGTACGACAAATATTCAGTACAATATTCAATTTACAAAATATACTGAATATTTATTTAAGAATCTATTATAAAACTTAAAAATAATGAAACTGAGTGAAAAGTTTTCAAACAAAAAGGTGTCTATTTGAATGCATCTAAATTTTTTTCACCACAAATACAATTGATACACATCTTTTCAATTTTGGTCATACAAATGTCAATGTAAATAACAAATTATGAATACAATAAAAATAAAAAATGATTAATAAAGTTTTAAAAACCTCAGATGATAAATCTGCTTGTCGCTTTTCAAGAAGCTTTGCCACCACAAGAGCTCTGTGTTGACCACATCTCTTAGTAGTTACTGACCATTCACATAATAATCGGACAATAGCTTCATCTTGGACAATAATTTCATTCCAATTGTTATAATTGCAACCTTTTTCTTTATTTGCAGGTACAGAAAAAACTTTCACATACAGTGTATCCAAACTATTTCCACTATCAACCCGATCAAAATTGTGTCGGTCTAAGGCATCTAATGCATTCAGAACTTGCTGGATAGTTGAACCTAAAATATTAAGTAATTATGAGATTCATAAAAATAATATATTACAGATTTTTTTACAATAGTATTTTAGAGAATGCTAGCCTCAAATTCCATACATGCTTAATCTTTTGAATTCTATTTATTGTTAATTAAAATTAAATTTAAGAATATTTTACAGAAAAAATGCAACTATACATAAATTGAATTCTATTGCAATTTATCAAGCAGATCTTAAGACAATTATCTTAATTTTGGGATTAGAATATATATTTTAATAAATGGTATATTGAAACTAACCACCCAAAGCAGTTTGCTGCCATTTATCACAAGACCATCTAACTTCTGCAGCACGTCCCCTTTGTCTAATTTGTTCCTCTGCTATGCGTAGTTCAGCACGAATCTACAAAAAGGAAAGATTAATTAATCTAATAATTTAAAAAAAAATTAATTAAATAAAATCATGTTTTAAAACAATAGGAAAAGAGTAACGATTTAAGATTTAATTTTGCATTAAAATATAATTGCAACAAAATAACAATTCCTTTTTAAAAAAAAAACAAATGTTTTCCAAAGGCAAACATTTTTTGGAGGGAAGAGGATTTTATTATTTCTATTATGTTAAAATATTCCTTTACTTTCTTTGACAATTACATTAAGCACAATGAATATTAGGAAGACAAAGGTTTTTAAAAACGTAATTAGAACAGATTTAATAAATAATACGTGACAATATTACACAATTTCTTTTTTAATTGCATTTCAAATCACCCAGAATTTAATATAAAGCACATCTGGGAAATGAATTTTATTTTGTTAATAAGGAAAACAATTTTTTGTCAATCTAATTTTATTTTTATATGAAAAATTATTCAGTGAACTATTTTTTTACATGGTTTCCTCTGGTGTTGAGACATCATTAACAGTGATCGATCTTCCTCAAAGAAAGTCTTAACCAGTGAAGACAGCCATGCCTTCATGGCATTTTTTGCATCTCATTTAAAGCACTGACCTCTGAGATCATATCATTTACAGAAACAAATGAAAGTCAAATGGTGCCCAGTCTGGGCTGTAGGAAAAACGATTGCATTACTGACAATTAAATTCCTTAATTTTCTTTTGAACGGTAACAGCAGTATAAGGTTGAGTATCACTATGAAGCAAGACTACTTCTTGACTAAGCATTCCTCTTTTCTTTTTTTAATTGTCTGTTCCAAGTTTTTCTGAAGTCTCACAGTATAAAGCAGTATCGGCAGTTTCACTTATTGGAAGCAATAAACAGAACCCCTTTCATATCCTAAAAAAGTGCATAATTTTTTAGGCTGGCATTGATTTTTTGAATTTTTACTTTTAGAATTCTGCATTTCTCCACTTCAAAATTTCCATTTTGGGATTATATGATGACGTAAAGTTTCATCATCAGTTAATTAGTTTAAAAATGTTTCTCTATTACTGCTGCAATGGGTAAGAAATTCAAAGCATTGCAAAGTTTCTTGTTTTGTTTTTTTAACAACTGAAAGCAATTTTTGTACTCATTAGTGACACAACTCATAATAATTTGGAGCACAACTTTTTAAAGTTTGAGCAAATTCATCAGAAATTTGATACTACAAAATCATTTTTGACAACAAAAGGGTATCTATTCTATGTTTCATTTTACGCATTTGCTTGTCTTCCATTAAATTTTCTTTCTCAGCATACTACTGCTTTTTGGACTTTTATCATAAATCTCAGAAATTCAATGATAGAAATACCACAATATAACACAGAAGTAGCATTAACAATAAAAAGAATAAAACAATTAAAGTATTTACAGTAAGAAATTTAATTGAAATATATTTTATTCTGAATCAACAGTAGTGATACTATATGTTGTTGCCGTGTCCTTCCCGAAGGGAAGGAACGAAAGTTGCCAAAACCAGAGAAAGGTTGGACTTCTAAACAACAGATGGCAACACTACCTATCTCCACCTCCAAAATTAAGGCATGGGAGAGAAACATTCTCCAGCCCCCAGCACCCGTGGTTTCTGCTGCGACCGCTCATAAGACTTTCGGACCCACTGATTTAACAAGCACATACTCTGTGTGTACTTGGAGAATATTTGGTGGCACTGGGTATCGAACCCATGCCCTCCAGTCAGGAGTCGGATGCTCTAACCACTAGGCTACCCATGGCCCAAGTGATACTATACACTGTGTGTAACTCATTAGATTATGTGACACTGCCAGCAAAAAAAAAATGGCTTCAAATAATATATACACTAGCAGCATATATATATATACATACATATATACTATACCATTCTGCATATATATGACATGATTTTAGAATCAGAAACAGACTTAGTTTTAAAAAAGGTCTTTATTTGATCAAAGTTAGACACCATCTGACGCAAAATGTAGAGAGAGAAAGAATGCCACCGACTAATCTTAAGTGGGTTAAACACTTAAAACACCAATCGATCGCTGCGTCCATGAGTGCTCTTGAAAGTTAATACTGACATATAGGGCTATTAAATATACCGATCTGGAATTAGACATGTTTATTGGCTAGGCCATATGTTCGGAAGAAATAAATAGGTCATTAGTTTGATACTTGAAGAGGTGAGAAGGTAATATAAAAGTGAATTACTAGATAGGGAATTTAATTTTTAATCTAATTTAATTATCCTTACATATATATATATATACTAGCTGCATGACCTGGCGCTGCACGGGCTTTCTCTTTCCCTCATGACACAAGAATTTCTGTGTGTGTGTTTGTACAAGCTCAATGTTAGTGATTTATAAAATTATGTCATTAAATTTCCCTTTTTCGAAATTTGTTTCATTCCACTTATTTTTTTATTTAAGACAAGTTTCTTTTTCCTCTCTATAGCCCAGCATAACATAAGTTTTTTTAGTATAAAATGATTGTTCTCTCTTTCCCTCCTCCTCACAAATAAGATATAGCTTCAAATTTCAATGTATGACTTATAAAAAACAATATTGCGTTAGTTAAAAAATTGTTAATGTGAAGCAATAAAAAGAAAACGATTCTGATGCTAAGAGTAAAACACACAAAAAACTTTCATCATTTTTTAATAATAGTTTCTCAGAATCTAAAAAAATAAAATAGATTTCAGATTTTCATGAATCAATCAATCGTTACAGATAGTTAGCTTAAAAATGTCTCTAAAATGTATTTTTATCCAAAATAATAGACCATATACCTTTTAATTAACAAATAATTAATTTAGTAATGAAATAATAGAAATAATCCTTTTAAAAAACATACATATATTAATTAAAATAAATTTTCTATAAGTAATAAATAAAAGAAAAATTTACAGATAGCAATTGAAATGATCCCTTTTTTCTGAACGTTTGATTAAACATATAGATATATATATAAGTTATAAAAAAAAACAATATGGGGGAAAGTCTAGATATATAGATATGTACTGAAAAAAAACATTCAAAAAGAAAAAAAGTTATCTGATAAAAACTTTTGATATTTTAATTTTATGGTTTTTCATTCCACTGTGTTTAGTAAGTTATTTAAATATGTATCTGACAAAAAAAGTATATATGTTATACAAAACTAATATATTCATTAGTTTAACAATAATTTTATGTATTATTATAATAATTTATATATCTTATTTATAATATATTGTATATCATATTATAAAACCTTTTGTAACTAATTTTTATATAAAATATCATTTAATGTTTATTATAACATATTTTTATAATTACAGTAATTATTTTATTTTTTAAAATGCAAAGTAATTTTCTAAAATACGATTTAATAATCAATAAATCTTTCTTAAATAAATTTATTTATATCCAAAGTTTCCTTGTTTTGTAAAAAAAAAAAAATACAGAATTGTGGCAAATTAAAAATATATAAGAATAAAAAGGTAAAAAGGCTGGAGATTTATTTACATTTACTGTATAAGATTATTCAAAAAGAAAATATACTATGTGATAAAAATATATTTCAAAATTTTTAAGGTTTTTTCATTCCACTGTTCTTCAATAAATCATTCTTTAAGAATGAAGAAAACTATCAGTTGTCTTGCACTCTTTAAAACATTTATCAGTATAATGTGTAATCAATTGAATACTGCTATAAATATCAAATAACGTAAGTGATGACAATGCATAAAGCAGCGAAATTTCCCTTTCAAAAACCGTGAAACGAGTGACTGGCATCGAGCATGCGCAAAACTTTCACCTGTACAGAAGTCAAACTATTGATTCGTCCTCCGCATATGCGCAGCACTCAGATGTTATTTGGAGGGTAAATAGAGAAGTCATTTGTGTGGCGAGCATTTATTAAAATCGCAGTTATTATTTAAGTAATTATTTTTTTCAAGGCTTCTTCAAACTTCAGACATCGATTGTAAACTACGGTAATTTGTAAACAAAAAATTTAACATTAATACTTTAGTAATAAGTTATCGTAAAAAGCATAATAGATGAAAAACACAATTTTTTTTAAAAAAAACGTAATTCTTAAGCAATTTTTTCAATCTTTGTACAGATTATGGATATCGTTCTACACAAGGAAAAAGAGTTTTGTGAGATTATTTTGTTTAATAACGAAGTTATTAAGTATTTAAATAAAATTTTGAGTATTTTTTGCAAAATCGTAAAAAAAAAAAGTTTTTGACATTTTATTTTTTAAATGACTGATTCCAAAAGAGAAAAGTATGAACTTTTTTAGTGTAGAATATCATTTCATTAACGCATAAGGAAATTCAAATAGAACAATTTAGAAATCATTTTCATAAAAACGTATCGATTTTGACTCATTTTAGAAAAAATCATAAAAAATAGAAAATATCATTATTTTGTAAAATAAATTATACTGTATCGTGGCGAAATAAATGATCTTTTTGATTCTGTAATTACTTTTTGTCTGAGTCTCACAGAAAAAATTAGATTGTGTTTTAAAAATGTTGGAACAAAAAATTTTTTTTTAACCTTTCGGTTTTTGATTCTGTTTGGCAGAAGAAACAACACGCAGGAGTAAAACAAAGGTTTTTAGTAAATATCTTTTTAACTAATTGCAATATCAGAATATAAATGGTGAAAACGGATTCCTCAGATCATTCCCGATCATTTGGTATCTTTGGCGAGTTTCTGCGTCATGCGGTTCGTGAGAAAATAGATGTACGTACGTTTGTTTACCTAAGAATTTTAATATAGTCTAGATATATTTCATTTGAATGTATGTAAATAATTCTGGAAAAAAAAAATTTAAAAATAAATAAACATGTTTCTTTGTTTTTTGCAAGTAGCATTCATATATAAAACTTACAAACAAAACCGTTTTAAATTGCTAAATAATATTAATAATTCCTGAATAAAAAAACACTTTTCCTTTTACAGACAATATACTCTTTTAAATTTATATATTTAATCATTTAACAGATCACATATATACAAAATCGTTTATAACTACAGTAAATATTTAGCTTAATGCGTGAGTCCTGAAATATTGTAACTAATAAGCACAGTATACAAGAAATTATAATAGAGATAACTAAAAGGGAAACACACAAACACACAGAATTTAATACTAAGGATCAAAATATAAAAACTTTGAATGATTAAAATCTGAAATTTACTTGACTATTAAATGGACGTTGAGGCATAGGAAGACTAGATGGAGCACAAGGTAAGAGATCAAGGGGAGATCCATTAAGGACAGACGCATTTTTTCCTTCACCTACATTATTCCAGATAAGAGCACTTTGGCATTCAAGAGTTATAATCTGAAATTAAAAGAATTGACATAGCATCTATATGTGTCCTGAAATATTAACAAATACAAAATATATTTCCATAAATAATTTATGGTATTTATTACAAAGGGAGATTCACGAAAAATTAGAGGAAATTGAAAACACAAAAAGTCACTAGCCAATTGTTAATACTTAAAATAAAGCAACAACACATTAAAGGGAGAGATTGGGGGTGGGGGAGGGTAAAGGAATTTTAAATTACCCTTAAGGAAATACAAAAACTTAAACTTTTTTTTTAACACACATACAAACTGCTTATAAAGTACAAAGAACAATGAAATGTATACCGAAAAAGATTAGTTTTTTTTTAAACATCTGCAGTTTAAAATAATGAAAAACAGAAAATAAAAAGCATGCAGAAATATTCAACATTTCTGATTCATTATATGTATGAAATTATCCCACTATAAAATCACCAAATTTGGCATCAAATACTTTAACACCAGACTCTTCAATTGAGCTCAATAACTAATCTTAACAGCTTAAAGCCTATGGGATAAAATTACCAATCAGATTGAATTACATAATTTAGATTATTTCCAGAAAACTATGCCAATGTAATATTCTTATAAAAATGCATCATGTATCGTTATTTATTTATTTTTTAAAATTTGTGACGGGGCTTTATCGCGTTTTTCCTGTTAATCCTCTTGGAGAATCTTTGGGGTGTTGCCGTGAGCTGTTGGTAAGATATTCAAATTAGAAACGTAATTATAGAACGGGCTTTAACTTGTTAAGGAATTTAAGGCAGATAAAGATTCTTTGGATAACTTCTAATAAAGATAAGTGTTTAGGATTCCAGGTGCTATTTACTTCGAATTTAGAAATATGTTATATCACTCCTGATTGCATCCCTATAGTAATGTGTTGTTTGCATCAATATATTGGAATAATAATAAATTAGTTTGATTATGGCTAACTTGAGTGATTAATCATTTCCTCCTACAAATCTAGGTCGCATAGATGAAGAGATGGTACCCCCAAGTCGGTGGGGGATCACAAATTGATATAATTTTTTAAAACAGATATACATTTTTAAAATTAAACATATATGAAATAAAATTATAAAACATAAAAAGATGCTAAATTTTACATGATAAAAAATTATTTACTTGCAAAACTGATGATAGAAATAGTAGAGTACTTCGGTGGAGGCAACAATTCAAGTATTCCATTACACTAGAACTAATAGGATTAAAATTGGACTGAGAAGAGGATATTGGTACAGATAAACTAGAAAGAAAGAATACAAATTATGAACAATTAGAAAAACATTTATACAACTGGCAGGAAAGAAAAAAGAATTAACTAACTAACTTTGAAGAATTATTCATAACAGGACTTTGGCACCGAGATACTTCAGAAATATTGTCACATAGCAGCATATTTATTCTTTTTGCACAGTGATGTGCAAGGCGTCTTGATAACAGTTGTGAATGTTTAAACTCGTCAATATACTAGGAAAAAGGGGGTAAAAAATTGTTACAAATGAAATTATATCTATCTCTATAAGCTCATTTTGTATTATAGTAGCATAAATAGGAATCTTCACAGACAGTTAAAATATTTCAGTGCTAGAAACATGACTGTTACAAAATGTAAAATAAGCTTAAGCATAAATAATTTGTAAATTTTTCTTTTAATTTAAAATGACTAATGACATGTATGAGTTAATTACACAAATATTACAACAAAAGAAATATGATTTCTTAACTCATCATATCATACATACCTGCATTACTAAAGCTAAAACTGTTTTACTTAAGGGGTCATCTTTATCTTTTGTCTTTTCTACCAAATCCAGAATCCATGTCAAAAAGTCTTGCCTGTCTAATAAGCCTTCCTAAAATATTATACATATATTATGTAGAATTTATTTCATTAATCGCAAGTCATTTCCCCATACATTTTAAGAAAAACAAAATGAATTAAACATTCAAGTAAATACATTCCATTAACATTATAAAAATCAGCTCGGTGGTTTAAAGGTAGCGTGCCTGCCTCGTACGCGAAAATCGTAAGTATGCATGTCATGATTCTGTGGCACATAAAAGATCCCTCGAGCATCAATTTGGCTCTGGTACTCTTGACAAAATTAAATCACAACAATATTTAGAGTTCAAAAAGAGCTTGAACTGAATAAATTCAAGTGTCAAAAATTTGGTAGTAGGAGCCCCACAACTAGATCGTGCCACCAATGAAATGGCTCTCACACTTGAGGATTTGCTGAGCCTGCAAAGGCTACACTGCCAAAATTCAGCCCATTTGAAAGAAGACATCATAAAAAAATATATTAAACTGTCCCAAGCCAAACTGGCTGTCTAATTGTTACAGGAGAATTCTCCTGGATAGAATGAGTGAAGTAAGAAAACATGCTCATGTCACAGTTCAATTTAGCCAGATAACACCTTTTTCGTGGTATTTTCTGCAACCAAGAATTGGAATGATTCTAAAGAACACTGCAATTTGACCCAAATCTCTAAACCTGACAAAATGAACGACAGAATAAAACAACTATGGCTGAAGGACAGGAACAGGCTGTTGGATATCATCAATCAATTTCAGCCTCAGAATAACCTAGGGATTAGAAAAGGACTTTAATTATCACCATAAAGAAACTGGGCAAAACAGTTGAATCTTTTAAGGATTACACCAATGAGATTGAAAGGGACTGTATACTAAGAGACAATAATCATAACTAAAATGTCAATGTAGCAAGACATAAATCTAACAAGAAAATTGTTTCAATACTTATGAGTCATTTCAAATAATTTTGCAAAGTGTCAGACATTTTTGAATTTGAAAATCAAAGGTATTCATAATAATATTAAGGGAAAATAACTATCCAAGGTAAGCACAGGTACTGTTATCAGATAAGCAATCATTTCTAATATTCAAGGAACTGAAAAAAATAATAAATTTAATATAAATCCCAATAAGAACATTGTATAAGGAAGGACATTCAAATATGAATAGAAACATCTCCATAATTAAAACAATTCTTACTTCATATAAATGTCTCGCTAATTGAGTACAATATTGCCACTGCTTATATGCAACTTCAATTGTTACACCATTCAAGGAATTATTGGCTATTGTAGAAGTAGAATTCTGATTGTTTCCAGTGCTAAGTGTACTTAGTGATCCAACAGAGCTAGAACCAATAGAGGAAGTAGTTGAGGAATTGCTGCTACTATTAGCTACAGAACTATTGTGATGCTCTGAGAGTTTCTGCAACTGTTCTCTCAAGAATTTGCACAATGTCTGTGTCCATTCTGTAAAAAATGAAGATAATTTAAAAATTTATAAATAAAGAAATTGATGCTATTTAAAAATATTTCAAACAATTCTATATGCAAAATAATATTACAATACATATAAACTATTTTTTATTTACATCCCTGATAATTTAAGGTAATAATATACTATTCAAATTAATTGGGACAAGAGGGAAAAAATTATTTTTTATTAAAACCTTAACTTTTAATCATTACATATCTTAAGCAGAGTGAAAAATCTCTATAGTAATAATAAGTATGTCCTCTTTTAGCAGAAATGACCTCTTAAACACGTTTTGACATTAGTCCATTAGTGCAGTGCACATGTTCTTGACTTTATCATAGAGGAAATACATTTGCACAGCAATTTTTATCACTTGTTCTGTTGTTGTGCAATTCCTCTTAGCTATACGATTCTTGAGAATGTGCCATAAGTTTTCAATATGAATTAGGTCTGGTGAATTACCATGCCAATCAAGCACTTGTATTTTATTTTCCCACATAAAAGTCTGGACTAATTTTGAACCGTGACAAAGAGCCAAGTCATGTTAAAATGTTCCATCAAATGTTTCCATGAATTTAGCAATCCTACTGCATAATATTTCAATGTATTTGACAGAATTCATCACACCTTTAAAAGGAACTTAGTTTTCAGTGCCATTTGTTGTGAAAAATCTCCAAAACATCTTTTTAGAAGGGTGTTTTACAGTCTGTTAGAAATGATCTGATAGCATAGTTTTCACCTTCACTTCCTCTTACTGCACTTGATTTGAATTTCTGCACAAACACATGTGTTTCATCACTGAAAATTACCTTCTTCCAGTCGTTAACAGCCCAAGATCAGTATTTTTTGGCCCATGCTAAACATTTTTCTATCATTTTCCGAGTTAGAAATTGTTTTTTTCCTCTGACTTGTTGCCTTACGAGCAACTTCCAGAAGCTTTTTCTGAACTATTAAGGTACTCACTTCAACAACATAATCCAATGAATCCTTTTGAGGGTCTGTGCTTGACTTTCTTCGATTTATTTTGATATTTCTTATGAGAATTTTAGCAGTTCTTAAAGCAGTAATCTGCTTGCATCCACATTTTCCTTTGTCGGAGAGGATGTTCAGAAACCTTGAAATGTTCTTAAAATTCTTGAAACACTTGATTTTCCCACACCAACTACCGTAGCTATATCTCTCACGATCATAAAAGTGTGTAATTAAAAGCGATTGTTTTACAATGCTTCCTTGGAGCAATATCCATCTTTGAACAAGCTAAAATAACACATGTTATATGAAACACAAAATTATAACTGCACTGAAATGCTTACAACTGAACTACTGATACACTAACTGAGGCAGATACAACCAATTGGAGGCAGTTTGGGACATCACTGGTAATCACATACTAACTCAGATAAGAAAAATATGTCCCAATTAATTTGAACAGTATAGTATAAGCACGAGTATACCAAAGTAGAAAATATTATGAAATGTAAATCAGGTTAGAACTTAAAATTTTCAAACAAATTGTTTATGTGAATGTTGTATATTAAACATAACTTTTAAAGCATTGCATTTCATACAGCCAAAACTTTAAAACTTCCATTCAATGGACAATGAGCTTAAACATGCATTATATTTGAATATTTATCCTTGTTTTTGGCATCAAAAAGCCTGAAATTATGGTTAAAACTTCTGTTGAAGCTATTTTTGTTATACTGGTGTTTAAAGCTACTGAAAATAAGTTAAGCCAATTTTCTAATACAATTCTTCTTTCATAAATGATGTTCCATTATCATAGCATTGTCTTAAAGAAAATCTAGGGATTATAGGAATTTTTTCTCCACCACATATTTCATTCACCAAATTTCATGCTTTTGTTCAAAACTCTTATTCCTCATTTTTTTTTAAAAAAATGTTAGTTAAAAAAAAATCCAGTACTGTAGCAGCCTAATAACTCAGATCAAGAATTACACATATATGAAGAATTAATATAAAAGCAAAATTACAGGTTTGAACCAGTATTTCATTCATCGGACAATCATACAGAATGTCTCTATTTTAAAAGCAAACAAAGTTTTCAAGAGGTGCAAAAGTTATAGAAGTAAAGCAATAGCTCATGTGTTATCTTCTTTATCAAACACAGGCCTCTATTACAGTTTTTTTTTAAAGCCTATTGTTTTATTCCAATTTACACTAACAACTCAGTTTTAAAGTATTCTTTAAAGTACAAACTAGTGAATTAAGGAGGGATGTATATTAAGAATAAAAATAAAGATCATATAAGAAAATAACTATGCTTTGTAAGTCATCTAAAATCTTTTAGGTTGCAATAAATGAGTACATATAATACAATTAAGTTCTTGACTCAAAATAACTTTTTAGCATAATTTGCACATTTCTGTGACATATTTAAATAATAACAAATAAAAAAGCCAAATTACATTATCAAATATTACAAACCTTGGGAAGGGTCAGGAAGTTGACGTTTTTTAATTTTAGCTTCTGATATGGCTGCATAATAAGCAGATAACATTTTGATAAACCAAGCTGCTCTCAACATTGGAACAGAATGTTCATAAAGGGTCATAAAAATATCTTCTTTCTTGTTGAATATAGGTACCTAAATTAATTAAAATATGTAATTAATAATGGCAAATAAATTCAAGCAAGTATTTTTAAAATACTTCACAGAAATAATCAGCAACGTAAATTACTTTTTTTGCAAGTATAGTAAGAGATTTACTCCCAGCCAGATCTTTAAACCAAGCTTCAATGGCATTTTTGGACCTGGAAGTTGCCTATATAACAATAATAATTCAATTGATATAAATTATTTTCACAAAAATTGAGAAGTAACAGCTATGCGATAAAACAATAAATCAACAAATAAAATTATAAGTTTTTGTTCAATCTAAATTATCGAAATTTATATTCAAATATTTACACATATATAATAATGAATTAGTATAAGACAATACAAATAATAATTTAATTTCAAAAAATTAAAATTTTTGCAAGAAATTAAAGTATTTTACCAGCCAAAAATTATCTTTTGGATTTATCTGTTGTCTTTTACGACCACTATCTTGAAATCGATTTAATTCTTGTTTTAGCGTCAATACAGCACTGAAGTATGACCCAAACTTAAAAGAAAAAAAAAAAAACATTTATTTTAATACACAAAACCTTTATACATATACACATGCATGCATACTAGCTAAGATGACCTGATATTGCTTGGGTTAAGCAAATAAATTTAAGTGAAATAAAATTTAACAGACTGTTTACATGTATTTTTAAGTCTAATCCCCCTTGAATATTTTTACATTAAAAATACTAGAATAATAACATATCATAAATTAATGCCCCTAAAATAATTTAATATGGCATATACATTAGATACAAAATTCAGCTTTCACAGAATTATTAATTTCACATACTGTTTTAACTTCTGTAAATTGTAATATTGGGTTATCCAGAAAGTTAGTGCCAATTTTGGAGGAAAACTGAAATGAAGCCCTTTCAAATTTTGGTCTACATTTATTAAAATATATATATAGGTACAGTTCAATTTCACAACTTTTCTCTATTTGTCATGCAACTTGATAATGCCATCCTTTTCAGAATCTCTTAGGTTCGTGAAAAATAAATTTTTCTGAACGTTTTTTTTTTGTCCCAATAACAGAGTTAAAGTTTCTTCCATTACGGGAATTTTAAGATTGAAATGAGAGAAAATCTGAGAGCATGAGATCTGGAGAATATGACAGCTGGGTTAAAAAATTCCAACTGAGTTCTAACAACTTTAGAGTCGTCAAAAACAATTTAAACCACTCATGGTCCTGATGAAACACAACTTCCTTCTGATTTGCTATGTCAACATAATTTTGTTCAGTGATTAATCAAATTTTACATTAAAATTTTTCCAAATCTATATTATATTATTAATTATTATGATTATGCAAATTTTACTAATCCTTGGCTTTCGGAGTACAAAAAAATCATATGTGTATTTTGTAGATAGCATGTAGAGGCTGTTAGAAATATATGTCTAAAAACCTTACTTTAAAAACCATCTATTTAATTTACTACATTTTCCAATATTGAAACCAAATCCTTTATTTATTTATTTTTTTCTCATGCTTGCTAAGAGGGAAATTCTGAGCTGACTCATTAGTATAAATCCATATAAAACAGTAAATTTTGTTACTTATTTTTGCCACTAGGCAAAATCAAGTTGTATATAAAAGTGATATACCAGTGATTTATGATAGTTTCATTGAAAGCCCATCTAGCCATTTACACTACATCTGATAGGGAAGCTTCCTACTATCATTTTACTAAACAAGCAAGAAAAACCTAATAACTCTTAACATACCATCATGAAACGGGTTCAGAGTTCACATAATTTAGGTGGCCAAATATATATATCTGATCTATGGAAGTTATGGGTCTGATACATCTCAAATAAGTGCGTGCATTTTCTCCACACAGTGACAAGTGTAGTTTGCCTTATAGATTTTTTTTAATTTAATTTTATTTTGTTAAACAATAAAGTATATTGTTTATTTTTCATGTTTCACCATTTTTCAAGCACTGCATTTCTATCAACTGTATATAAGAGACAAAACTGTTGGGAAAAAGTGCCCCATGCATAGTCTCCCAGAGTCTATACATTCCATGTATTGCAATGTTAACCAACAGCAATACAAATTTGACAAATTATTGATTCCAGTATTTTTTATGATAAAAACAAAAATAGTATTAATTTGAGCAAATGATTTGCTTAACTGCTGCTACACCAGCAAAGCCACATGATTTAACTAAATTACATATTTCTTTGTCCCATGCTTTTTTATGTTGTATTGTAAGAACTTTTTTCTTTTTTTTTTAAAAAAATCTTTATGTTACTTTAAAAATTTGAAAATAAAAATTTTATTATATAACAGTTTATATTTTTCTTTGATTATGCTATCTGCCCAACAATTACACACACATGTGCATTGGCTATCTTAGATGTACTGACATGTCCTTGACACTTTCTAGAAGTACCAAATGAAATTGCAAACAGAGCAAAGTCAACCCTCCACCCCACCATGTCATATATATCTCACTCGCTGTCTGGTTCTAATATGGAAATTTATACATATTTCAAAACTGCAATATATTAGGAGGATAAACTAATTACATCTCAAAACTCAATGAAGAAGTCAATGTAGGCCTTAGGCTAAAAAGTTTAGAACTCTGATCAGTGGTGCAATGGAGAATATTAGGAACCATGTCAAAGTCAGGTTTTGAGCCCCTTAAGAATCCTGGGAACCCAAAATGCGGGGGTTACAGGGGTGTACATTACGTTACTGTATCTGATCTAAATTATTCAAGCAATATAAATCTGTTAAATCATCACGGACAACAATAGAACTAAATCGATTACCATAAAAAAAGAATTATATGATACATATAGTAATAATTCTTAATTTTCAAAAGTATAATGCAAATCATTTACTTACTTTTGTAGCTGTAATATTTGAATTTCTAGCAGATCCATACTGTAATAGAATAAAATTGTAATACAACAATTATTTTACAAAAATACTTGTATATGCAAAAATAACAGTTTAGTCTGATAAATAAATCAAAAAATTGCAATCAATACAGTATATATACAATGATTAGAAATATTATCTTTTATATATTAAAAATAATATGGTTTGTCAATAAAAAACTCATTATGTTAGTATGATATTGTTTAACAAATATTTATTCCAAGCAAATTTCTTTATATAACACGGTTATTATAATTAAAAAGGGAAATTAATATCAATAAAATACAAAATCCATATAACTCTAGATGCATAATTTAATTCAAATTATTTTCATGTAGATATAAATACACTAATCCTACTAAGCACAATGCCATTGTAGAAAAATTCCAATTTTATTTCTTTGTGAAATAAAAAATTTTCTGTAATTTTACTCTTGCTACATAGTAATTTGATCATCATAGTGAATGTAATCAATCATGATATACCTTGATCTAAGATTATGAAGAGTCACACTCTTCATTTGAGATTATTAAACTTATTAAAAACAACTGAATGAGGAAAATGTTGTCTTTTTTACAATGCAGCTGATAGCGAGATAACCAAAATTTAGAAAAATATTTCAATATTGTTATTTAAGAAATATAAATTTTTAAAAAATAGCAATAAAAAAGTTATTTTTGAAAAAAAAAATCACTTTACTGAAAAATCACTTTACTGAAATCAGTGACAATTTTTCCACCCGATTTCTTTCACACAAGAGCACTTTTATTATCATAAACTTTAAACACAAACTTTGTGATTTCTTTAAAATTCTTATATTAGTAAATATAATGACATTTATATAATAATTACTTAACATAAAAATAAATTTTAACTTTCATACTTTTGGTATTAGTAATGAACACATAATCGATGTTAAATCATACCTACAAGAAATTTCTATATTTGTTTGGGTACAAATCAATATTAAGGGAAGATAAAACACATTTATACCTAATAAAAAATTATTATTATTCTAACTGAATAAACAGAAATGCAGTGATTTTTTATTACAGTAGAATTGACTTTAAAAAAATATTCTAAATAAACTACACAATCTTTACTTATCTTTCAACTTTTTCCAGTACCTACATGTCAAAAATTTAATTTTTTTGCAGTAATTTGTTATGAGTAGCATCAAATAAATTCTATAATTTAATAAATTAGTAATTATATTTTACAAAACAAATGTTCACTAAAATTATAAGGCAAAAAACTTTATAAATTTACAGAAAAATGAAATATAACATTAGATATAATTTTAATTTATCAAGATACTGGATTTGAATATTCACAATATCTGTAGTGAAAATTCAGATTTACCTTGTATAATTATCAATTCATCAAAAGCTATTCAACATAGCAGTTAAGGTATAAATCCAGTAATATATAACATAGTAGGTACTATTTAGATGAACATAGATTTACTCACAAATTCCAAAGTAAGTAAAATACAACAGAAAAAATAGAAAATTAAATTAAACATATTTTTATATATGTCTAAGTTGTGGCTTATTTTCACAGATCTGAAGTGGTGCGCTTATCCGGCAGGACAGAACCCGAGACCTTTGGATCTGAAACCGAGTAACTTAAACACTATACCAAAATGATCACTTTAGTATGGAGGTTGTTACTGGCATATATAGATGATACCGCTACACACTCCCCTGCCAGTGAGTTGATGGTTAGGCGAATGAACGATATAGTTGTTAATGCGAGCGATCAGTTGTTGGTGTTAATTGGAGGAGTTGCATCCTATGATTTAGACCACTTTGTCAGCTGCGTCAAGTGAAATTTTGACGAGTTACTGGTTGCTCTTTTTGTGGATAGATGGCGCCACGACAGTTCAGAAGTTATCTTAGATCAGCCAGGGTCACCAATGAAGTGGCCTGCTTATCTGGCAGGACAGAACCCGAGACCTTTGGATCTGAAACCGAGTAACTTAAACACTATACCAAAATGATCACTTTAGTATGGAGGTTGTTACTGGCTTATATAGATGATACTGCTACAGACCTTATGTATATACTTTTATAGTTATAATAATTTTATAGATACTAAACTAAACTAAACTCAGAGGCTCAACAGCCCATGAGGGCCAAGGCCTACTGTGCCCATCTCAGTATATGTGACCTTGGAGGCTGAGGTGCATGAGCAGATGTTCCAGTCAGGTGTCAATCTGAGCCGAAACCCCCAGCAATTAGTTCCCAAGCAAGCCTGGTACTCATTTATCCATCCACCGAATGGATGAAAAGCTGAGTCGACCTTGACCAGCCTGGGATTTGAACCTCAGACCTGCGACACTTAAGCGCAATACGCTACCACTCAGCCACTGGGCTTCAATTTCATAAGATATATATTTTCTAAATTTAGACCTCTTAGTAAAAAACTAACCTGCAGTTCATTAGAATTATCTTTAAGAAAAATATTACAAAAAATCGTAAGAAATTTCGATAAATCAGAACAAAAAATTTTCCAAATAATATTTAGCAATCTTCATGATCATTTTTTAAAAATTTGAAATACATACTTCATCTGGAATTTGAGGTGAACTGTTGAATCCTTGTTTAACGTTTATGGCGGTAAGCTCATCCTGAAAATAAAATATAAAAACTTTAAAAGGATTACTAGGGAAAAAAAATAGTTATATATTTAACATTATCTATATAAATAAAAATGAATGTTTCTTTGAATGTCTCTTATGCCTTCCTAAGCTGTTCATCTAATTACAATGAAACTTTGGGGAATGGTTGGACACATACCCGCGAAGGTTTCGAGTCAGTAAAATTGACCCCCAAGGGCTGTTATAGATTATTATTCCCATTTTCGAACAATTAGACCAACTAACTTGAAATTTGATAGCTACCTTGCTTTCATGGAGTAGAGGTCTGCTGCAAAAAGGGTTTTACAAAAATCGAACCCAAGGGGCATTAGAGATAAATATTCCCGTTTTTGAATTTTTAAACCTGTAAACTTGAAATTTGGTAGGCATGTTCCTTTCAATAATTAGAGATCTGCGACAAAAGGGTTTTTTGCAAAAATTGACTCCTAAGGGGCACTGCAGAGCTTAACGGGCATTATAGATAAATGTTCAAGTTTTTAAGTTATTAGGCCTACAGGCTAGAAATTTGATAAATCAGTTCTTTTTAGGGGGTAGAGATCCACTCCAAAACACATTTTGACTAAGGATACAAGGGCTAGAACTTAAGGGTACAGATAAATATTCCCATTTTTTTAACTCTCTCTCTGTTAGACCTAGACTTGAAATTTTGTGGGATATAGATTCACTTTTGTTGAATATAGATCTGCTAAGATTGGATTTTATAGAAATTGACTCCTATGGGTGGGGAAGCAGCAAGTTGCTGGCACATTTATAAAAACATTTCCATATATAAGTGAATGACTACTTACTGTAATGAAATTTTTTATGTATGTTACTTCTGTTGAATGAAAATCCGCTAAGAAAAGAATTTACGGAAATCGACTCCTTTGGAAGGGAGAGGAAATCTTTTTTGGCGTATTGATAAAGAAAAATTACCGATTTGAAGGTACTAGATCTAGAGTTATGAAATTTAGTATGAATGTTACTGTTGTTGATTTGAGCAGGTTTGTTGGAAGGGTCTTATGGAAATTGACTTTCAAAAGTCGTTACTGGGGCTTATCGATAAAAAAATTTCCGGTTTTGAACTATTAGATTTAAACTTGAAATTTGTGTGGCAATCATATTATTTTTATTAAGAAGAGATCTACTTAAAATGGGTTTTCTAGGAAATTTACATCTAAAGCATAATCCTAATAATTTGGCATACATACTTGGAATCTACCAAAAATGTGATTATTTTTTAAATGGTGTGGATACTTTGTATTTTATTAACACTCAAATATTTTGATTAGTCAATAAATTAATATAATCATATTTTAACCCTTTTTTTTAAAAAAAATATCTTTATAATTCTTGCCACTTTTCTAAAATTATCAGCTCTTATCTTTTGTACTCCTTAAGCAATCAAATCTGTTTTGAAAGGGAGATTTTCTGAATATATTCTTGGTGCGGTTCCTTTTATTTGGATAAATAAAAGGAACCGCACCAAGAATACATTCAGAAATTTCACAAATACTAATAAATAATAGTTTCTTCACAAATTATTATAACAAAAATTGCACTTACACACACACAAATCACAGAACAAAAACAGGTTTAACTGTAATAAAATTTTAGATTTAACAGATCTAAATCAGTTTTAAAAATTGAATAAAATATCTTGGTACTCATGTAGGATCATAATCTATTGGCACATTATATGAAATGATGTACATTTGTCAATTCAGCATGTATGACACATGCGAAATAGGGGTTGCTAACTTGGCAAGTTATTTTGAACGTGGCAAATTATACGTAAGCACCAATATCTTTTTTATTTTTCAGAATAATTTTCAACTATTTTCCACACTTCATTATTGTGTAATTTAAATACTTAATTACATTTTAATAATTGATTTAATAAGCTTAATGAAATCTCTCAGCTCAAAAATATATTCCCTAAATTTTTTTAATGCAAACTTATTGAATTTCATTCTAGTAGATACATATTGTTGGCAATTAATCATAATTATTTTATCTTAAAAAAAAACTTTTACATACATACAAATTAAGTGTTGCTCAAAAATTAATGAGATGAAGAATTTGTATATTTTACTCTTTATATAAACTTATTACTTCCAATAAGTAAACATAAAGAGAAAATATGGGAAAATATACAGAGCATTCATAATTAATTCTCGTATTTTTAAATTGGTTACACTAAACCCATTTTAACGGTTGCTAAGACTAATATGATTAAATACAAAATTATAAGAGACAGAAAGTTATATTGAGAAATTATTACTTTCAAAACAATAAATATTATTTATCAGCTTAATAAAAATGTTAACAATGAGTATCTTCATTAATGTGCATAATTATATTAAATTGATTGGCTTAAGGTGAAAATTCCTCCTTCCAATTTTTTTTTTTTAGCTAAGAAAACTTGTTTAAATTGAATAAGAATATTTAACAGATGTGATATTCTTGATAAATAAATACCAATAACACAAAAATTGTTTATTACTAATATTTATATAAGATATGTTACATTTAAAAATTGAAGAGACAGAGGATAAATTTTCTCTCTAACAAACAATCCCACTTCCAAATATTTCCATGAAACTCTAAGCTATTTTCAAATTTTATACTTCAATTGCAAAATAATAAAATGAGATCTCAAAGGGTCGATTAAACTTTTAATATAGATGAGACGGTGCATTGCAATACGAATACAAAATATCCCAATAACATCTCTTGACATAAAAATACCATTAGTAAATCATGGTAGAGTTAGAAAAAGTCCAAAATCAAAATGCTGTTTATTTCATCATTACAAAGTATAATATACGACCACTAATATAAACAAAACTTCAAAGAACATGAATTGTTTACACAGTGTATCAGTACTGAACAACCAAAGATCATATATCCTCAATTTTCTCTCTCTCTCTTCCATTTTTTTATAAACCTTAAATATCCCAAAAGTATTTCTTTTATAATGTATTGTTATTAAAATTATACGATCGTGAAAATATGTAATACCTCTTTTTGTTTCGGATCTTGTGGATAAACATCAGGCGGTCCCAACTTGGCTCTTTTAAGAGGTCTCTTTTCAAAAAGCCAAGAAGACACAGCCATTCCGTCAAATCAATAAAAATTTGCAAATATACAGTCATTTAAATTTACTTTTAATTCTTATAAACGATAACTGTGGCCATTTTTAAAACTGATTACAGTCACAGTGAATCTAAGATATGGATTGCTACATGAAAAAAAAAAAAACTTGCTTCCATAGACGGTACGATTTTGTAATTTCAAAAAGAAACGTTTCAAATAAGACAATTAGAATGAATCTAGAAACTCATAATTATTTAAAACTATTCACTATTCTATGGGAGGACTTCAATTAAAGGCATTGAAGACTCTATATCGTTAAATCTTCTCATCTAACTTAATTGCCAATGAATTACCCTTGACAGAAACCATTTTGTAACACCAATGGACCAGATAATACATTATGGATCAGCGGTCGCCAACTGGTGATCCATGGACCACTGATGATCAACAGAAAATATGGACATTATTTATATTGTTATTAGGATTCACTATCAAAAACGATGAGTTTTGTTTATTTTACCTAAAAGAAGAATGCAGAGGGTAACTTCTTCCACAAGTCGCAAGCAACAGCGGACAGTAATCAAAGCCCTCAACGACTGGCATGAATTAGAATTCTTTTTCATCGCAGTCGTCTAAGGTGCTTTACATGGACGATTCCCTCCCCAATATACTTCTACTCTGATGCTAAGCTTGGGTATACTATCCCCCTCTTGTAGGGGAACCAGAAAGTCACCAATTTCAAAGGCGGACATCAACTTTTTCCTCTCTGCATTTTCTGGGGGTCTTTGCCTGCGTTTTGAAACTCTCTCAAAACCCCCCCCCCCTTTTTTTTTGTCTCTTCCCAGATTACTATGGTGAAAGAAGCATTTCTCATTCAATATTTTTTTATTGCGGTGCTCATCACACATCGTCTTAGTGTGTTTACATCCTGAGTTAGTCCGTCTGCCAGGGCAGATTCTCAAACCTATTCTAAGGGTTTGCTATATTCAATGCGGGACCCATGGTTGGGTTTAGCACATTACCCATACGGAAAAATAGGGCCCTGTGGAAGCTGGCCCTTGAAAATAAGATTCCCCCTTCCAGTGAACCGGTTGATCAATGGTTCAAATAAACACCCCTGCCAAGTTTCCTGAAAATCCTAGGCATTAAAATATGTGGAAATTAAATCAATTTTTTGCGAACTTAAGGATAGCAAACAAAGCATGGATGAAAAAGAAAGCTTCATTTATCTGTCTTTCAATGACAGTTTTAAAACCTATGTGACATCTCTCGCGTTCTTCTTCCAACATAACTCCTACGTTCTTTGACGGCCACGATTAATGGCAAAACTTTTCCAACCCAATTCCAAGAGGAAAAACGAAGCAACGATGCAAATAAGATATCCTTTAAAAGGATAGAAAGTTTAGTGAGAAATGATGGCAATCCTAGAGAAAGCTTAGTGTGGAACAGTTGGAAGTGAGTTTAGACGGCCTACTCAGGAACCACGGAGACGCACACCCTCGCTAATATTTACAAGGAGGAACTATTGCACACGAGCACATAAGTCTACCTGAAGGTATCAGAATCGTTGAGTCTTCAACCAAGGTAGGAGGATTATATTCTGAACGCTAGTTTAATATTGAAGCGAGATTAGGCAGATAATTAGTTATATTTTGATAAGTGACCTAGTTGTGTGATCTGACTTAATTAAATCAATGTACTTTGGTTTATTCTCACTTAAAATAAGTTTGTTCGTTATATATAAGTAATTTAAGTTAAATTCTTAATAAAAGTCATATTAAGAATTATAGAATGTCTCATCCTTCCGATAATCCCACACCTCTAACTTACGCGGAACCCCCACGACATAGCTATCGACAGATGGCTATGTCACAATGGCACCCGAACAATTATAATTCTGGGTTAGGTAATGCAGAAGGATTTGGTATTTTACCTGAAATGTGTTTTTCCGGGTCTGAGAATGTCACGGAATTCCTTGAGGCTATAGATAATCAAATACAGTTACTTGTAATACCAAGTAATATGTCATGAGCTTATTTGAAAAGTCATCTCAGGGGAAGGGCTCAAGATTGGTACTCAATATTTGGATCGGTGCTAGTGCAAGATACAGCCATGGATTTCGCTCAGCTCAAGGCTGAATTAGCGAAAGCTTTTCCCGCAATCAAAAATAAGAAAGAATTGGAGGCTAGGTTTTTCGCGTCACAGCAGGGAAGAAATCAGGAGCCAACAGACTTTGTTTATGATTTACTAAAAATTCATATAAGTTTAGAGCTAAGGATGTCGCAGGCGGAATTGGTTGATCACATTTTTGTTAGACTCGAACCACAAGTCCAGGACTACGTGGAAGTTCGCAATCCGCAGAACACCGTACAACTTTTGGAAATATTGCCTAAATTTGAAGAGAGGTATTCTTACAAAAATTAAAAGGGGTTCGCAGAATAGTGATAATGTGGAAAGACGGGGTCAAAACGCGCATAGGATGCCTAATTTTGATGCTAATCGCAGAAACTGGAGAAATTCCGAGGTTGGGCGTAGACCAAATAATGGCAGAAATGATTTTAGAGGTACGTATGAGAATAGCCGTCAAAGTAATAGGTGGTCCGAGAGGAGGAATAGATTTCAGAATGATGATCGGAGATTCAACGAAAGGGGATACATATTTCGAAATGATCGAAATGATAATTTTAATAGAGGGGACCGTAGAAATAGGGGTTCGAGTGAAAATTTCAGTCGAGGCGATAGGATGCAAAGGGGACGATTGAATGTTGTAAAATTTAATGAAGTTCATACTCAAAAGGAATCGGCAGGGGATATACCAATTAAGCTTTCTCCGATATGTATATCACCCGTGAAGCTTCCCCACGTTCCTATTTTATTAAAAAAAACATTTTTGAAGCGCTATGGGACACCGGAGCAGATAAATCATTTATATCGGAAGAAGTATATAAAAAATATTTTTGTATAAGCAAATTAAAAAATCGCGAGCCCAGGTAATCACAGCACAGGGAGCGAAATGCCAAAATATAGGAATTGTAGAATTGAATATTCGCATCAGGCAATTCGAAAAACCTTGGTTGTTTCATGTGTTGAAGGATTTGGAATACCCATGTATTATAGGTGTTGATTTTATAAGTGGATCAAGGATCGTTTTAGATTTTGATCAGAAAACGTTGGCAATTCCAGATTCGCGCGTGCTGGTTGAAGGTAATGAGGTAGATGAAGGGAATTTGCGCGTTGATGTGTCAGAAAGGAAGTTAAATGTTGTGGCTAATGTTTTATCGAAAAATCCTGTGGAAAATATAATAGGAGAAAAAGTTAATTGTGCAATAATCAGAGATTTAGTACTTACTTCGCGGGAACAGTTAATAACAGAACAAAAGCATGACATAGAATTAGGTCATATCTATAGATATTTAGAAAACCCGGAAGATAACTCTGTTAATGCGACGATATGTGAGAATTGGTCCCACGACTTCCGTTTAATTGAAGGATTGTTATTTTATGCGAAACACGCAACGTCATTAGGTGAAATGCGTGTATACATTCCAAAATCTTTAAGGAATGAAATAATGAGAGAATTTCATGACAAAACAATTGCGGGACATCTGGGTAGATTTAAAACTTATCATAAAATTCAGGACGTTTAATATTTCCCGTATATGAGAAAATTTATTGATCAATATGTCTCTACATGCCATATGTGCCAAGTTAATAATTATAAAAACGCGTTACCAGCTGATCGATTAAATCCGATTGTATCAAATTATCCAAATGAGATAGTTACGTTAGATTTGTTAGACCCGTATCCTATATCGAGAATAAGACGTAATCGATATATTTTAGTAATAACCGATCATTTCAGCAAATGGGCTGAAATTATACCTCTTAAAAAGGCCTCGGCTCGTATAATAGCGGGTATTTTTTTTGATAATTTTATATCGCGTTTTGGAGCTCCAATAAAATTAATAAGTGATAACGGTCCCCAATTTGTATCCAAAATTTTTGAACATTTAAGTGAAAGATTAGGCATAAGGCATGTGAAGACTGTTGTATATAGGCCACAAGCAAATAGGACCAAACGAGTTAATCGAGATATAGTGCAAATGATTGCAAATTATGTTAATGATCAACACGATACTTGGGACCAATTCTTACGTGAGTTTGCTTACGCTATTCGTACGGCAGTGAATGAAACAACGGGAAAATTCCCTGCGGAGTTATTTTTGGGTCGAAAATTGATTACCCCATTTCAAAAATTAGTAATGATTTCAGATGGATCGGAATTTATAGTTAGAAATATCGAAAAAGTCTTTAATGAAGCTAGACTAAGTACGAAAACTAAGCAGGAAAGGTGGGAAAGATATTATAATAGACGAAGACGGGATATACAAATTAAGGTAAATGATTAGGTCTTATTAGAGACACACCCTTTAAGTTCAGCAGCTAATAAAATCTGTTCCAAATTTAAACAAAAATTTGAAGGTCCCTATAGAATATTAGAAGTAAGAAATAATAATAATATTGTAATATGGAAGTCAGGAAAAAGATTAACGGTTAACGTTGATCAAATAAGAATATATCGTCATAGGAAATGTGACGAGGTCGAGTTAGGAACAGGTCGCCCAGATAGTATTAGTTCACGTCAGGAAACGAGTAGTTCGGAAAATGTACATCAAAGATCAAATGAGTCACACTATGGGAAAAAAAGATCTGCGGTGAAACGTGAGTTAGAGGGAAAAGGGATAAATCTCCAGTCAAAACAATCTAGGAAAAACACGGATAGGACCGATAAGCGCAGATCACTTGTCAGATCGCTTCCTAGCTCATTTATAAATGAAAGAAGAAATAAAAGAGAACGGCTAGATAAAGGAATTAAAAGGTCGTATGGATCGGGGGCAAGTGGACCACAGATAAAGTGGCAGAGAAAGGGACCCAATAACATTAACAAAAGACCATTGTCATCCAGTACTATTTATAT
>BMAV01014239.1:0-13682 GCA_019973955.1 Trichonephila inaurata madagascariensis | reverse complement strand
TAGAATTTAAAAAGGAAAAGTTGAAAAGTTTTTGAAAGTAGGTAAGTATATTTTCTTTTTAATAAATTATTCGCTAGAATTCATTTTATGTGAAATATAAAAATAATTATGAAAAAAGGGATTGGGGTGCCCTCAATAACGCTTACCCAATCAGTATCGAGTGATCACCTGCTGCCGGGGTTAAAACATGTTGAAGACTTTTCGCTTTAAATTTTAAAAAATAATACAATTATTCTTCATCGGAATTGTATTTATTTTCATAATTCTGTGAGGCTTAAAATTACAGTTTCTTAAAATAATTATAATTTGAGCAATCATTTAAAAAATCTTTTTTACATATTTGTAAACATTGTCTCGCACTTGTTTATTTTTCCTTTACAATTCAGGATTATATCAATAATGTTTTATTTTCTTATAAATGAACTCGTGCAAAGAGCGGGTACTTCAGCCGGTATACTTTATCAGTGTGCTGCACAGAGTATTTTATAACTAATTTAAATTTAAATACTAAATTGGGAACAATTTTTTTTAATAAGTATTAGCGACTTCTATGGGCTTGTCTGCAGGAAAGAATGCTTATGATTAGAAACTGCCCCCTCTGATTTCTTTTCTATATTTAGCTGATATCTATTTTTTTGTCTTCTAAGCAGCCACCGCATTTTGCAATATTTCCAATTTAAAAATTATATAGAAAAGGAAAATTAACATAATGATTATCCTATAACTTTTTTTTATTTTTGTTTAAAAAGTAACATATACAAAATTTAATCCCTTTATGTTATTAATTTGTACGGTTTATAATTAATATCGTGTATTGTAGCTTTAGCGTCAAAAAAAGTGCATTATTATTGCATTCAGTAATTTATTAATTTTAAGGGTGATAAATTGTGATTAAAGGGGGCGCCAGTGCTGAAAGTTTGAGAAGCACTGCTGTACATGATTGACTTTTGCCCTTTGTTAAGGAGATGTTCATGTCGAAAAGATATTCTACTGAGAGAATAAAATTAGAGTTATTACATTTCTTATTTATTTCTACATCCTTTCACATTTGGAATGATCATTTGATAACCGTTTTTAAATTCTCTTGAAGTTTAATTTAATTTATAAGTTTTTCAATATATTACTTTATTCAACTGCCAATTAGCTACTATTGCTCAGTTCAATTGGCGACTGTCAAAGAGACCACCAAATTTTTTAAATTAAATATCTGTAGTGTAGAAAGGCTGATACACGTTAAATTTATCTAGGATCACAACGAAAGTCCTCACGTTAATGTGTAATGTGAAAGTTTGAAAACGGTATTTCTACCAGCTCAGTTGTTATCCTCATCATTTGACTGCTGGATGCTGTAGCCTAGACGTCAGGATCACTAACTCGTGGTCGACGTTGTCAAGTCAGTTCGAGTACTGATGGTGGCCACGGTAGCCTAGTGGTCAAGGTATCGGATCGTGGCTGGCATGTAACGAGTTTGAGCCCAGTACCACTAAAGACCCACCGTGTAGGGGAGCAATGCACGTCAAATCTGAAAGAACTAAAACTTTTTCCATTGGTGTGGGGTGGGATTGGAAAGGTGCCAGCTCAGATGTTTCCTCGTCCTTGACCATGGTTCAGAATGAAAATTCCGCCCCAAAAGCCCTCGTGTAGCTCTTAATATTCACCACTCGAGCCTGTACATAGGGATGATGCATTTAAATCAAAAAGGCTTAAAGTCCCATTTTGGCATGGCGGGGGTTTCATATGGTAGTGTTAGCTCAGGTTTTTAGCCCCATTGCCGAGGTTCAAAAATTACTAAGTCCACCGCCAATGGCCTTCGCGTTGCTTTAGGGCAGTGATTCCCAAAGTGGTCTATATATCGATCCCCAGGGGTCTATGACGAGCACAAAGTCCACGTCAGGAAAAAAATAATTTTGGGGTTCAGAAGTGTAAACGGAGGTCTGGATAGTGGCTCTATTAAAGCAGATCGTGACTTTCTTTTAAAAAAAAATTTAATCAAGTAAACCAAATTTCATGTTTAACTTTTTTTATTTAATAAATTCAATGAGGTTAATTTGCAGTTACAAGGTGTGACAGCAAAAGGGGCCCCATCTTTTCGGGTTTCTTTCAGAACAAGCAAATAGTATAACATTGAAGGCGCGAATTTCTCAATTTTTTCCCCAGTTTTCCAGAAATTTTTCAGGAAAATAACGTTTTAACATGCATTCAACACATTTAAATTGATTCAGATTTTGAAACTAAGGTTTAGTAGGCAAAGCACATAGTAGGCTAAATTTATTTTTTGTCAAAAAAAAAATTTCAAATGTCAGTTACCAAGTAAGATCGGAATAGTCTAAAAAAATCTTAAAGAAAGCTTGGAAATGGATGACCCAATTCTGGATTTAAAAATATACCTGTTGGGACGGTTCCGCGTTCTTTCTACTAATCCTCTTGAGAATAAGGGGTCTTTTTTATTCTATTATAAACCTTCCCTCGAAAAAGAATATGCAGTATGAAATTAAAACTTGTATACAAAGATTAAAACTTTCAAGTTAGAGGAGAAAGTTAGACTGCTAACGGATTTTGAGTGATTGATTAAACGTAAGTGAGGTGTAGTACCTGTGCTCATTTTTTAAAATTTGTTCTTTTTCAACTATAGATTAAATTGGATTAGGTACTTGCAATTGGAAGGTGTATTGCCGAACTAAAGTTAAAATTAAGACTTTGTATCCGTCTACCCCCCGCCCCTTTCCTATTTAGTATTGGGGGATTTTTAACAGTTAATAAATTTGTGTTGTTGTTCATAATAGTAAATAAATAGAAGTTTTTTTTTTTTTTTTTTGATATGGGTTCTTTTCCGACTTCCGCACTAATATGTCCGGGTGACCAAAATTTCACTTTATTTTCCAGGGTATGGAATATCTTGAGAAAAAAGGGGGACTTTAATTGCTTTTTCCCGTGAGAAAAAAGTTTCAGTGTAATGTTCTCCCAAAAAAAAAAAAAAGCGGGAAAAAAAAAAAGTGGAAAATAGTAATTGAGAATTTGGGGGGTTTTACCTGACAAAATGGTATATACCTGACAAATGTTAAAGTTTTTTTGAACCCGGAATCATCCCCTCCCGCCTTTTTTTTTTCAGTTATTTTATGTATTAATTAACGTTTAATTCAATTTATTATGTGTTT
Organism: Trichonephila inaurata madagascariensis; assembly: GCA_019973955.1. NCBI lineage: Eukaryota > Metazoa > Arthropoda > Arachnida > Araneae > Nephilidae > Trichonephila > Trichonephila inaurata. Next base: position 10,527 of record BMAV01014239.1, on the reverse strand, counting down.
CTTAAGTTTTAAAAACACTCTATATTTCACTACAGCTAGAAATTTATATCTTTTAAAGTAAGTAGCTCTGTACCAGCTGTCAAAAAGACATTTAAGTTTATAAGTTTGCAAACATTCAACAAAAGATAAGTAGGGGTCTACCCGAAACTGGAAAAACATGACAAGGGGTCTACGAGACAAAAATGCTTAGGAACATCTGCTTTAGAGTGCAATGTTAACAGTCATTCACTCATTCATCGTTTGACAGAGGTTTAAAATTACAGTAGAACGTCGTTTATCCGAATCAATTGGGACCGGACACCTTTCGGATACGCGATTGTTCGGATAACCGAATGCGATTCATGCAGTATATGGAATCGGACACTATACGAATATTGAAAATCATCACATGCGGGAAACGGGCTTGAATAAAAAGCAAAATGTCGCAATTTTACCTTTATTGTGGAAAACAATTACTTACTTTTCGCTGCACCATTGTACATCTTCGTTTTTTTGCTGCAAGGTCTCTGATTCTCTTGAGCAGCACTAGTTGAGTAGGACAGCACTCTGATTGTTGCTCGTTCCACTCCATAGTTGTCTCTAACACAGAAAACGTCTGTGGTCCCCTTGCTACTTTCGTTGTTGTTGTTGTCCTCGTCTTCATACGTTTCATCGTTGAAAGGGTCGGATTCTTTTTGCACGTAGTCACAATCTCGTCATCATTTAGTGTTTGAACTCCAGTCTTCTGCATTGCATGCCATCCAGGTTTCTACATCTTCTTCGTCGCATTCTTGAAATCTTAGGATCGATTGGACAAAGTTGGTAATCTCCTCCCTGTGGTCGTCATTGAAGTCTACGTATCTCACTTTCTAAATCTGGCCACAGCTTATTCCATGCATTTTGCAGGCTCTGTCTTTCGAGCGAGTCCCACGCTTTGGTTAACATGTAGCAGGCGTCCTTCATATTGAGGCCTCACGTGGAACAACTGCTGAGCATTGCACTGTTTGAAAACGTATTCATATACAGTACATGTAATTGACAAAAAACCTCTGGTCCGGAGATTTGACTCTCCAGATAATTAACGTTCGGATAAACGACGTTCTACTGTACAAGGTTAGTTGCCAATAGCACCAGTATTGTTTTGGAATGCTATGTTAAGGTATCCGACTACGTTCGGAACCGTGATTTTGCAAAAGCGCATGAATGGATAATTTTCATGATACTTAGTGTCACTTAGATTAGAATATATGTATAAAATTTTTTTGAAGGATTTTTTGAAAAAAAAATTATTTAAATACAATTTTTTGGAAAAAAACTAACTTAGAATAATTTTTTATTAAAAAATTTCTCCTTTTGTAAAAAAAAATGCTTCTATTATAATAATATTTGCCAGTATATAGCTGACCCTCTACAGAGGCTAACTAGAATTTTTTGAAACATATAACTTAGAAGGGTTTATCCATATTTTACGACAATAGAGAGGAGCAATTTTAAAAAAACGCTAATAATTATTATTTCAAGGGGTGGTAATTTGAAACAATGTGAATTTTTAAAAAACTATTTGGGGCCTCTTAAAGGGGTCTGATATATAAAAACAAAATATTATTATAATAGAAAATTTTAAAAGGAAAACATTTTAAAAAAAAGAATTCTAAGTTTTTTTCCCAAAAATTTTGTTTTTAAAATTTTTTTACCAAAATTTCAAAAAAATTTTTTATACATGTATTCTAATTCAATGACACTAAATATCATGAAAATTATCCATTTAGTTTTTCAAAATCAGGGTTTCCCCAAATCGGAACTTTAATAAGAAACAAATAAATAAAAATCTGATAAAAATGGGGTTTCAGGAAAAAGTAATTTTTTTTTTTTGTTCACATTAGCGTTTTACAACAATTCTTCTGTATCATCGTTAAAATTTTGGTAAAGGAACCCAAATTTTAAGGTATCCAAACAGGAAAGGGCCCCTATTCGGTCGAGAAAACAATTTTTGTTTTTTTTTTATTAAATTTTGACCCAATTTTTTAGCCTTAAAACTATATTTTGTTTTGTTTCTACTTAGAGGCCAAGTTACAATCAATTTTATAAAGCTAGAAAAACCGGAAGTGGGTCTTTGATCTACCACAGAATTCGACATTCGAAATTGTTCAAAATCTGTCATGGTGAGTCTGAAAGCTCAAAATATTTTGAACTTAATTTTATGAAACTTTTTGAGCCTGATATTAATATTATTTTCTAGAGAATGTACTAAAACATTTCTCATTTTATGAATATTTTTTGAGCTATGGCCTGTTATTTAAATAATGGTATCATAAAGAATGTCACATTTCTTATAATATTTACTCGCAAAGCTCTAAAACTTTTAAATTTTTATAAAATATTAAGATTTTAGTACATTATCTAGATAAACGCATCTAATTTGTTTTAGTAATTCTTTTTCAGTGTGATATAAGTTTATTACTTTTTCCTCTAACTGCTTTGAAGTTTTTCAAAAATATTGCTAAAATTTCACTTATAATTGGGATTTTTCTATAATTTAGATAATTTTAAAAAAATGTTGTTAGTTAAATATTAGTATTTATTGGTATTGATCCCTAAGAAAACATTTATAATGTTTTAGTATACAATTTTTTTTTAAAAAAAAGCACTCCAAACTTGTTCGGATGCTCTTAATCTTGGTATTTCATAAAATCTTTCAGATATACTGTGGGGTCCTTAATACATTATATTATAACATATTCATGGCAAGACATTAACAGGTCTCAGATCTCTGTTGGGTTTCTAGGTTTGGTTTATGATTAAAAAAAAAGCCGATATTTTAAATTAAAGCAAAATTCCCAAAAAATTCAAAACTCATGGGGGAAAATTTTCACCGGGTAAAATGATTTGTGCTTTGTTACAACACGGATGAAAATTTTAAATTTTCCCAATCTGCAAAAAAAAATTCCGAAACTATTAAGTTCTCGATTGCCATAACCCTCTGTCAAATCTAAATATTTTTAAAGCCACTCTCCCCCCAAGTTAGCACCGACGCTCAAAATTCAACACGGGCCTTTTGCTTTTAAAGTTTGGGCCCCCATCTTTTGGGGTTTGTTGACGGGCCTCGATTAACTAACCACTCCCAATACAGCGGCAAAACAAGCAAATATCTGGTACCCCCGATATTCCATAAACATCACCCGAACCCCATATCCGGCAAAACCATTAAAAGACCCGGGAAAATTACCGGATTTTAAGACTTAAAGGTACGTAAAACAAGGCGCGCGACGAAACCTTAATTTCGATTGGGGAACCGCCATGTTGTCTGCGTCCGCTACCTCGAAGCGGCATTTATTTAAAGCTACTTTTTTAACCGAATCGCTTAGTCGCCATTTTTGGTCCACAGTAGAAAGTTGAGTCTATTCTATAAGGGGAAAAATTTTTTAAGAGAAAGATTAATGTAATTCCTTTTAAAAATTTGCTTCCCCTAAAGTAAAAAATTTTAAGTAATTTAATTTATCAAAGTAAATTTCTCAGAGGTTTTATTTTGAAGTTAACCGGGTTGTGGTTTTGGGAAAAATTTAACCCCCTTTTTTTGGAAAAATGATAAAAGTAAATGATATGAAGTATATAAAATGCATTTAGGTGAGACTGTGGGTTTTCCCTAATTGTAAGTTTATTTTATCAAAATTATATCCCGGGCGCTTTGAACAGTGATCTTCAAAAATGTTCTTTGGGTCCAGGGCTCCAGACACAAAAATAAATTGAAAAAAACTTATAAAATTGTATCAAAAAAATTCCCTTCTCTTGAAGTTTGTATACCCCCAAGAATTCCAGCTTTCCCCAAATCGGAAAAGCATTTTCAAAATAGATACCAATTCCGAAAAAAGAGCTTCGATCACGCATATCTGTTTTTTGGCGTTTACAAGCAACTGACCAACGACCTTTTATCGTAAAACCCATCACTTACTTTTATGGTAAAAAAATAAATAAATAAAAAAAAATAAATTGTATCTTCAAGAGATGAAAGGGTTTTTTAACCAATTCGACATGAAAAAGGGCGCTTTGTTTTCGATGAGTATTAGTGAATTATGTATGTATTTAAAAAAACCTCCGGGTATACAATAAGAAACTAAATGTTTTTCAAATGTTTCCATGTGTATAATTTAACTATTTATTTAGTTATGGAAGTATTTTCTTATAAATTACGTAAATAATCGACGATTTTTTAAGTGACTTTTTTTTTAAACTCCCCCTCCGCCAAATAAAAAGTTTTTGATTGTCAAAAAAGTGTTTTTGATAAATATATGTGAAATTTTCGAATATTCTTTTTGATGGTTTCTTTTTATGGGTTTTTCCCCCACAAAACAAGTTTTATTTTCCCCAAATATTTTTAAAATAGTTCATTACGTGGGGATAGTGTTATAATACCATATTACTGAAAATAGAAGATATTTATAAAATATAACTTTTTTTTTTCTTTGAAGATAATTGCAGAATCTTAATTTATTTAAAAGGCTTTATAAATTTAAAAATTTCTAATATATTTATAGGATTAAATTTCCTTTTCTTAATATGGAGTATGTTTTCGCGTAGTTAATAATTTAGAAAATAGCTTAACAATTTTTTAACAATTTGTATTTGCCTGGTGAAACGACCTGAAAATCAATTTTGTAATTAAAATTCATTTTTATGTATATTAAATAAAATTTAATGCATAGTTAACCGCGAAATATAATTGTGTAATATCAATAACAAGGAAGTGCTCTCTCTTCTCTCTTATACTTCACATAGGTTTTATTTCTTTAATTATCTTCTCAATATTTCAACTCCTATTTAATGAATGGCAAAATTTTTACTGTAAAAATTTTTAGGGGGATTCTACGGCCGGGGTACCCGGGAGTGGTAAAAGTAGGGGATAGTGGCTGGTCTTTCCACGAGTTCGACCCCAGTCCCAAATAAAAGCCCCCCGGCCGTGTAGGGAAAAGGATGCACGCCAAAAATCTGCCGAGAGCTGAAACGCCCCCCCGTTGGGGGTGGGGGTCGTTGGGAGGGGGGGAGCCAGTTTGCGTCGTCCCCCCCCCCTTTGACCATGGTTAAAAAATGACGCGGTCCGTCGCCAAAAGCCCTCGTGTAGCTGAACAATGCGATGTTAATATTCACTCACTCATTCATCAAATAAATGGAAACATTATTAAATTTCAGAAGAGGCTTACAATCCAGGCTAATTTTAGAAAACATAATATAAGGAAATTATTTTGATTAACGTGGAGGTTGGGGCACACCTCTACGATGTAATTAATAAAAAATGATTCTAGATACTTTTGATTTGATTGAATGATTCATTATTGCCACGCTTGGAGAGGGGCGGGGTTCCTGATGGTGGTGGGGGGATTATCCTCACCTTTCTAAGAAAACCCTAGACCATATCCATGAGCCTATAAATCTGTACAAAGCCTAAGAACAGCAAGGGGGGGACAACATATTACTCTGAGGAAAAACCCCAGACATTGCAGAATATACTGAGGAGAAAAAGGACTGATGTTACATTTGGTGCAAATTGGGAAGCTACTTTTGCCACCTTCAAAATTCATGTGCACCTCAGGTGACCGGTCGAAAATTGCGAGAATGCCGTCTGATATGATTTGGAACCTTTGAATGATATAGTGGATCCAAGGTGTCTTTTAAAGTACCATGGGTGTACAGGAGGGACTACCCAGGTTCTACATTTTAAATTTTTTTAGCCCCAGAGGGACCCCTGGGTCGACGTGGGGACCATGGCCCCCCCCCGGATCCACAGGACGCTTTGGGAGCCGCCTTCGAAAAGGGCATCCGCTACTTCGTTCCCGGGGAAGTTTTCATGAAAAAAAGACCTACTGTAGATGGATAGGGGGCCGATCTGAAAGCTGTTGGGGAAAGGTGCAGAATACTCCCGCTGGTGCTGTCGCCGATAGATGGGCCCAAATTTGATAAAAAGTTAGATGGAGGATCGGCTGTCAGTCAGGGTCCAAATTTCAGAAAAAAAGCTTGGTCTCTTTTTTGTTAATTAATGAAAGACCACACATGATAGCTTTTACGTCCGTTCTGGAAAACAGAAGCGGGCCGCATTTCTTGTTAATTTTGGATAACGCGGCCAAGGAAATTCAATTAAAACTCCACCGCCAGAGTATTTGTCTCTCCCCTTTTCTGCCATCAGGGATAGATATTTACTGCATCTAGTAGAATTCCACCCAAACCTCCAGAGCCAAAATTTTTTCATTGGGGGGTCAGACATTTTTATTGACATTAAAAAAAAATTTTAATGGGGAACGTGACCCCCTGGAGTCCAAGGACAGGGTTGATGAATGAAGTCAGGTAGTGGTGCTCCACATTAAAACTCAGGTTTTGTGCAAGTGCCTGAGATAAGGGATTCCCCTGATGTTAACTTTCTCTAAAGAGTAACGATCAAATGACGATAATGACACCTAAGCTGGTATACCTCACTCTCCAAACTTCCACATCACACCAACGGGAGAATTTTGGTCCCCAAAAGATTTAAAACACATTAGTCCTTATACACGACGAAACTTTTTCAATAAGTCCCGTCCTATGACTGAAGTAATTGAAAATTAACTAAAGAAATCAATAAAATATGTGGAAATCGGGGAGGATATTCTCAGAAGTGAAATCATTTCGAGTCATTCGAATTGTACAAATTAATTGAAAAGCTAATGTATTATTATTAACACGCTTTTATTAGCTTCATCTGTATGTAACGGAATCTTTCAACTCCATTTTTACCCACTTTAAAAGGTCGGATTAATTTGAAATTTTGAACACTTGTCAAGGACCGATGACAATACTATAATTTAATAATTTTGTTCCATTGTTCTGATCATCAGGATTAAAGATTTCCCATTTCCAGATTTAGCGACTCATTCCAGATCCCATTTCCAGATGTGATAATTAATTTCAGATTTAGCGACTAAAAGATTAAAATGAGCTCAGACTTGATTGTGCATTTTTGCTTAAAATTTATTCAAATACTTTTCGATTTTATCAAAAACATATCTGAACAAATAACTAAATTTATCAAAAAAAAGCATTTTGAAAGCTTTTAAGAAACGCTTTCACAATTTCTGTATCAATTCAGATGTTTGTTTATTTTTAACAATTTCATATGTTTATCAATGTATATAATATAACAAATTGAATATATATAGGATGCTTTTATAGCCTCATCATTTTGTAACATGACTACCGGCAGAATATTGTGTTTCTGTTGCAAGGAATTTTTTTTAAGAAAGTCAATTTATTTCATTTTGAAAGAGATCTACAAGAGAAAGAGCCATTGAGATTTGTGCTTAGTGGAAAAGTGACGAGCAAAATTGTATTTTTTAAGTATAACATTTTCACGATAAGTTAAACAATGCTGTTGATCCATGTATATTTTTCTCTACGAAATAGTCAAGATCCTAATTGTTTTGAAGTGACGTATATTCTTTAGATATTTTTTGTTTGGAAGAGATGAGGAATAATAAAAAAGTAGTTCACCCATAAAATGACAGCTACTCCACTGTTATGTGTTGTCTCTAACCGTTAAAATTGCAAAAAGAAAAAAAAAGTTATCTCGCTATTAGTATTAGCATGACATTGATTGCAAAATTAATATATTTGATTGCTTGATTAATAGAATAGTTCATTAAATTTTTAATGCATTGTCCTAAAAAAAATTTGGAAACGGGTTTGGATCAGGAAAATCAAAAAGGTCCGTAAGACCAAAATGCGGTCTGTGGGTCGCTGGTTGAGTTCTCTGGTGAAAAATGTTTGGGAGTCAAAGTTCAGGTGACACCCCGTTCCTCGATCAAAAGTTTTAAATAAAAAGGTTCATCGCCATGGGTCCTAAAATAAATTCCGTAATGTGATTCTGCTTCCAAAAACCCCCAATTATATGTTTATAGATAATTTACAAAGATTTATGATTGTTAATATTATTTTATTAAATTCAAGTTTTTTTGTTAACATTATTAGGGATTTTCTTATAGTTGAAAAATGATGCAGATGCTTAATTTTCCATTGGTAAAATTTAAAATTATCAAAAAATGGGGAAAAGGGGTGGTGGGTTTTGGGTAAAATTTGGTTGTACCGCATAAACTATAATAAATTGGGACGAACAAAGATGTATTAATTTCAAGCAAAACAAACAACATGTAGGGGTTTCAAAAAAATTTCCCCGGGCTGAGTCTATAATTTTCCAGTTGGGAGCTGAAACACATCCTCTTTTTGAAATAAGACCCCTTTTGTAACATTACACTTTTGCCAAATTTGTAAAAATTTATCGAAACATTTTGGGAATTTTTATTTTTTGCCATGTCCTTTAGTTCAATTTTTGGGTTTCCTTTTTAAATTCATATCCGAATGAGATGAATCTGCAAGTGACGTCCCGCCCAAAAAAAACAATCTGAATTTTTCGGGGGCAAAATCAGGGGACTACGGGGGGATGGGCAAAACAAATTTTCCTCATTTTCACCCTGTCGTTGTTTGAAGCATGTTCTAGTACCGCCGCAGAAAACCTTCAATATTTCAGCGGGGGGGGGAAGTCATGGACGTTCAGGCGTTCATCATTTTTGACACTTTCATTGCCTTCTGAAACGCCGATGCCATTAAAAATCTTGCGTCCGTGATAATGTATCATGCTGTAAACATTCTTCAACATTTTGCAAGTCAGTAGTTTTTTTCCAAGTCAACACAAAATTTGATATTATTTTCGTTCAACAAACTAAATTTTTTCGATCGCCGCGCTAAATGCATCCACCATAAATACGCCCCCCGTGGTGAGCCACCGACCACGTTTTTGATTGATTGAATATTAAAGTCGCACTGTTCAGCTACATGAGGGTTTTGGGGCGAACCCGTAATTTTTTAACCATGGTCAGGGCGTGGACACACCGACTGGCCCCGCTCTAATTTCCACATTCACCAATGGGAGGACGTTTGCTCTCGACAGATTTTTTTGTATCGCTGCTCTAAAAGGGTGTCTTTGTGGAGGGGTCGAACTCGGGCAAAAAACCACGATCTGATACCTATACCACTCGGCTACCGCGGCCACCACGTGATTTGGAACAAACCTTTAAAAAAAACGGAAGAAGGGGCTTAAACAAAAGATCGAGTCGCCTATTGCAAACATTTTTCACGTTTCAGGCTCAGTCCTGGAACCTTTGAATCCTTCCTCGTATATATTTGATTTTAGCAGTATACAATTCATTTGCTGAGATGTCTGAAAACCATACAGAACATTTAAACTCCCACTTAAGGTGACTGACTGCGTTCGAGTCCGTGATTTTAAAAGTGTATAAATCAAAAAAATTTTGATATTTAATGTCATTTCAATTAGAAAATAAAATTTTTATACATCCTGTTGTATTGTTATATTGTTTTCAGATGTGTTTCAGATGTTTTTTGACAAAAAAACATGTTTAAACATTATAAACACTTTTTTATAGGACTCAAAAGCAATAAATACTAATTTTTAACCAAATAATTAAAATAAATTGCCTAAATTTCTCAAAAATCACAATTACAAGTGGAATTTTAGCAATATTTTTGTAAAACTTCAAAACAATTAGAAAAAAAATAAACTTATATTAGTAAAAGTATTACCAAAACAAATTAAATGCATTTACCTAGAGAATGTACTAAAATTTTGTTTTATTAAAATTTGAAAATTTTAGAGTTGATTGAGTAAGCATTATAAGAAAAGTCTCATTCTTTATGAGACCATTATTTAAATAACAAGCCCTAACTCATAAAGTATTCATACAACAAGAAATATTTTAGTACTTACTCTAGAAAATAACATAAATATCAGATTTAAAAAGTTTTATAGAAATACATTTGTAATATTTTGAGTTATCAGACTCGCCGTGATAGATTTTGAGCAATTTAAATGCCCACTTCTGGTAGATCAAAGACCACTTCCGGTTTTTCTAACTTTATAAAATTGTTTGTAGCTTGGCTTCTAAGTAGCGTAGAAGCAAAACAAAGTGTTTTGTTTAGCCGAAAGATAGCTCTATTCAATAAAATAAGAAAAATATCTATCTTGTCTGAATTTGGTCATTTTCAACGTGTTCGGATGCCTTAAGAACATTATAACAAGAAAAAAATGATTTTAATGCAATTTTTTTTGTCAAAAAATGAATGAGATATTTTCAAAAAAAAAAAATCTTCGTATGAAAAATGCTTCTATAGTAATATTTTGTCTGTATGTTGCTGGGACTAGCTGGGGTTGAACTAAAACTTTTGAAAAATTCATATTATTTTAACATTCTTTTATAAGCTTGACTTGTATGTAACGGAATCTTTGAGCTCAATTTTTACCCACTTTAAAAGGTCAGATTAATTCGAAATTTTTCTCATTTGTCCAGGACCGATGACAATACAATAATTTTGTTCCATTGTCCTGATCAGGATCTTCAAGATTAACGATTTCTCATTTTCGGATTCCATCCGCTCTGGCGATATTCAGATCCCATTTCAGATTTGGCGACAAAAAAATTGACACACCTTAGTTCGATTAACTATAAAAAGGGG
>BMAV01014238.1:199925-213027 GCA_019973955.1 Trichonephila inaurata madagascariensis | reverse complement strand
TGAATTTTGTTTCTACATACAAAATCCTACAACAGTCTAAAATAAATATCCAATTTCGGCAGATGTGAGTTTCGTTTTTTCTATTTTTTTGTGTTTTACCCAACCTCCAGAGATTCGTACATATAACTCCATGGTCATTTTCGGAAGTCCACGCAACTTGCTATGAATTTTAAAAAAAAGCTAAATTTTCTAAGCTCTCTCAATAAGCAGTCGAGAGGAAAAATATTTTCCTAGATTGAAGAGGCAAATTATAAGTATTAATTGAGATAGTTTGTTGGAGATATTGGACTTCATTTACGTTGAAAGAGTGACAGAGAATAAATATGAGTTTAAATTTAGCATAATAATTACTCACACAACTTGCATTTTATCGATGATTTGTATCCATTATTTTCTGCTAACTTTAAATAGAAATTTATCTTTACTATTGTTACTGTTGGTGTTTCTGTTGCCATTTAATTGACGGTATATTCAGATCGAAGCTCACGAAATTCATCGTTGTAAGGAGCTAGTTTTACGTCTGTCGTTAGCTGCAGCCGCACAGCTGACATTGAGGTTTTTTTGCTCTGTTTAACCCCAATTTTGAGAAAAAATATCCTGGGGGAGGGTCAGGTGTTAACACCTCTCTTTCTCTCTATTTAGAGGGCCCTCATACCGCACATGTATTATACATTTGGAAACAACCATGCTTTTTCAGGCCAGAAAGCACAACAGTCAGTGATACTATACGGGATGGGCGGCTATTCTTATTCCTTTTAAAATGAGTGAAATAAGTACAAAAAAATGCGATTAAGTTATCAATCTAATTTTATTTTGAGTTTCTAGCATGAACTATAAGTACATTTTCCACAACTGAACTCAGACCAAAGATTACACGAACATATATAAGGTTAACTAAATTTTATACGCAAAAAATTCTTAATTATAAAATGTTACGATAAATTATTTCTGTTCCATAAGCGTACAGACAACTTATTGTTTACCACTGTATAAGGTCGTTGAAAGTTTGCTTCCCACCAACTTCATTAATTTTTAAATTTCCATAAAAAGCTATTTTCCCACATAGGTATGATTTAAAAATATTATATGGAAGATGATGATCCCTTAAATCAACATCTAGAATTATATAAAATCGCACGATGTGTTCTGAAAATGAGAGTCTCGAATTCTATACTTCCTAACTGATCTGGAAAAGTTTAATGTCTTCTTCTCTGGAAAGTAAATAGAAGAGATTTGGAGCTACAAAAGATCAATTACATTTTCGATTTCAGCTTCAGCAATTCAGCGACCATTTGAAGACGACATTCTAGATTTTCCAGTCGTAAACGCAAAAGTCAACATATAAACGGAACCTATAAACAGCCAGAAGACTGCCTCAGGCTGATAAAAGTTGGTGACCATATGCAAGCCTTACAAAATAATAGACATTGTACTTTACAGTCTACAAAAACTTATTAGAAAATGCTATACATTTGTACAGTTAACAATGTCTCAGTATGTGTTGTGCCCTGTTTTCTGAAACTTCATGGTAAGTTAGTGCCAATTTTAGCTCATTTTGGGCACAGGGCGCAGATCTACAGACCCCTCGGCATTAGAGGATCGAAATTTATAACCAGAAAATCTGGTTGAGTCCAGCTTTTTCAGGCCCCGGGCCAGTGAGCGCCGCCACAAGAGCCCTATGGATATACCGGCACTGTGGTAAATAATATGAATACTTAAATTTTTAAGAACACAAATTATACCTAATTTATCATTACTTCTGTAGATTTTAGAAGTATAAAGCTATATTTTATACATATGTAATGCAATATACAAATATAAAATTTAAGATGTCCTGTCTTTGAATAGCTTTTAGTGGTGGGGAACATACACCCCCATCAAAAAATGTGGTTTTAAAAAATAAATTATTTTCAATCTTAAGAATATTATAGCATAACATTACTAGGGTGAAAAAAATACGCTACAAAGACTTATTTTTTTTATAACTCAATGCGTGTTCGGTAGAATGACATAACCTTAAAAAAGAACTGAAAGCAATGGAGACATATGGAAATGAAAGCGCTAAAGGTAATAAAAACGCGTTAATAACGTGAATGTCGATTAAAGTTAAGGGACGTGTTAAGAATGATTTAAATGATCCACACCCCCTGAAGCACGTGCACAAGACGATTAAGTACTACTTGCCATTCTGCAGCGATATAATCAAGCACATTCTTGACATTAGTGGTCTTATTTCACACATTGAAGGCGATATATATTAAAGAACACGTACAAGTGTATTAACAATAGTACCTAAAGAAATAAATTAAATTTTTTGCAAGAGTCTGGTGAAGAAAACTAAAATTTAAGGAACGCTTTTCTCTTAAGAATATCTATTCGTTTCAATTTGAAATATTTTAATATTTCAAAAATTAAAAATAGTATACATATATATATGTATATAATTCATAAACATATACAAATAGCTATAAAACCTAAGTATAACTAGTCAAGATAGTGAGAAATTTTAGCCACAGTAGTAGAATAACAAATTCCTGGCCTTAGGGCCCAAGATTCAGATTTAAACCAAGTTTTGGGGCTAGCCAGCCTTCACTTGTAGTTTGCCTATACTCCAGGCAACATTATATATATATATATAATAATTCAAAGTAATTTAATCTTTAATAGCTCTTGATTTATTCATGGTCCAGTCCTTCTGGACAACCTTTTAATTATTTTAATTAGTTACCCGCCTAACAGGGACTTCTGGAACTACATCTCACCCCCCCCCCAAATCATGTGATGTCTCTCTGGGTATAAATACCGAGATCATCGGAAATCCTGCTCTCTTCTGTTTGTGTCTTTAATCATGCAGTCAGCTGCATTGCGTAGTGTCGTAGTTTCTTTGTTCTGTGTAGTGTCGTCCACTCTTTATGTTTATGTGTTTCAAGATATGAAATCAACTGTATTAACTTAAAAGACTGCCTTAATAACATTGAATACGTAACATCATCAAAAATTGTATCTAATATACAGTAATCACTTCCAATGGCCACGCCCTATCCTTTCGGTCATTAAAGTACCATCCACTCGCTACGACATTATAGTTATTTACCACTCTCCAGAAATATTAATGAAGTATTTCAGATATATATGTATATGTATATATACTTGTTTTGTTTCATTATTGTTATTTTTTATCTAGCATGTGCTTAGACGGAAAAACACCCGAAGAAACTTTAAAATAAACTATAATTGTATTCCCTCCGACGTGTATTTCAACAATGTTAGACGGTTACCATTGGTACCCTGTTCCCACGAGATCTCAGTACAATACAGGAATTACTCTCCGATTTAAGGATAACGCTGAAGCCCATTGTTGTGTGGTATGTGTTAAAAGTACCAGCTTCTTCAACTTATGATCAATATTACATTTAACTAAAATTCAGAAATGATATGGAAAAGAAAATTAATGCAAAAATAACTCATTTTCATTTTTAGTTTGAAATATGTATATCTTCTGTAACTAAATAAACAAATAAATAAATTTCTCCGGGCACTTTTCCAAGATTATATGCTAGTGGTGGGAAGGTGTTGGCAGTGGCATAAAATGGTAATTATGAAATTAGTCTGTGGCATCAGGCACATTTTACATCGTAAGAAATTTTTTGCAATCCATGTCTAATTTTTCGCAATTTTCTCAATTTTTCAATAAAAAATGAAATAATATGTCTCTAAGTAACACAAAATATGTCTTTTTGTGGAGCCTAGCACTGAAATATTAAGTTACAAATCTGGAACACTGCTATTTATATATCATGTGAAATAAAAAAAAATCCTTTATCCACCAAACTATACAGATTTTATAATTGCTAATATAATATACATCTACTGTACTGTATAATATTTTCCAGCAACTTTCAAAGTTAGTCAATGGAGAGCACTAGGAGGTAAAGTTGCCCATCCGAATGAACACTTTTGTTACTCTGGTCAAGCGAGAAGGCGTATTCTAGAGGTCAGTGTCAAGTCAGGAAAGCGTGAAGAGAAGTCAGGAGTCTCCGGAGGGCTCTTTTCTTTTCTCTCAACTCCAAATCCTTTAAACCAGGCTACTGGAAGCTTTTTCTACTCCGGCGCAGTTAGAAAGAAAGGATTATCCTGTTCTTGGAAGGAAGTGATAAAAACAATCTAGGCCAAAGCTCTGGCTGCTGGCTCAAGATTTCTTTCTCGGCTCCTAGCCCCATCTCGGTGGTCACATGTGACCTCAATTTCTCTTCCCAGATCTTCTTCTCAAAAAGAGAAAGAATGTAATAAAGAAAATTTTCTTTCTCCATAGAAGATATATGATTACATATATACTTACAGTTACTTTGTATACACTTGGAAATGTGCTCATATGTTCACATATATATATATGTATATATATATATATATATGTGTGTGTTTTAAAAAGGACCAAGTGTTACATTTGCGTAAGCAAGAGTTGTTATTGATTGCTGTAATTATTCGAATGTATCTGAATAAATTCCGAAACATATTGCAAACTAGTATTTTGACAATAAGTCTTAAAATTTATTTTTGCTATGAGGCAAAAATGACGGATTTTGACATTTTTTTAGTTTTTTTAGTTTTTATTTTCATGCCACAATAAGCCTTGACGTTTTATTTTTAAATTCTACTTTAAGTGACGTTGTACAGACTAATTATATGCATATAACAATAAAACATATTTTAAAAACATCATGTAAGAATAATGTTTTTTCCTTATTAATGAATTTATGCATAATGTACACACTCTTAACTCTAGTTTACTTAAAAATCTTCGATTTATTATGTTCATCATGATCTAAAACAGAAATATTGATTTTTAAATTTTAGATATTTTTATTGAATCTGAAAACTTTATAAATAAATGTTACAGTTGCCATTTATCAGTGCTGAAATCAAGACGAGTTATTCAAGAATAAGATAGAAAATACATTTTTTACCTATTCGTGCCATAATTTCTAATCGAGATGTAAAGAAGTTAAAATAAAAAATAAAAATTGTCGTCAAATTTAAAATTAAATCTTCTTTAAGTTTTAAGTTATCTTAAAATTTAATATATTGAGCAGTTTATTCGAAGGGATCCCCTTTTGACTTCACACAGGCTTTAACCCTTTCGCGGACACAAAACAAAAATACACTTTTCTATGATAAAATACTTAATAAATGTAATGTTCTCATCCTCTATAAACATTAATTTGTCACAAAAAAAATATCTGATCAGGGGTTTTGTTCCTGGGTGGTGCCTAGACGTGGTCTACTTTTCAGGATAGAAATAATTAATCATATTGCTACAAACCTTTTATGAAAAAATAGCATTTATGCTAACAACTATTTCAATAACTATTAAATACAAAGTAAAAGTGTAATAAAATAATAATAGAATAATTGTACAATATAGAATACTTACTAAGACATACACAGAAATTGGTATCTGACCACATTTTATATTTTACTTAATTTTAGAATAAAAAGTTAGAAATTAAGTAATATTTTAAGGAATTTAAATTAGTTCACAAATTTGATGAGCTATTTACAGTAAAATTTTTCAAAACCATTAGGACCACTTCCTTGAAGGCACAGTGGCACGCACAGAAAAGCAATAATGAAAGATTTTTGAACCGAAGAATCTCGTACCACATATTGTAAACAAAGATTGTTTATATTTCCCACCCCAACATTCTCACTTTATTTTAAGTGCTGTCTCTGGAGTGGAGAAAGATCAAAAATTTCAAAGTCATTTTTCTATTCTATGTGGGCAGTGGATAGAGTCCCTATCCACATATAAAAGCTTTCCAAAAACTTAAGCAAAACCTTTTTTTAAATTGCACTTTAGCTTAATTCATTCAGATGAGAGAAAAGTATACTTAAGACTTCTCGAAAGTTTTTTCACAGATCAGAAATTTTATTTATAGTAATCAAAATACACAATTTGCAGATTTACACCGAGAAAGACTGTTTCTAACTACCCCTCAGAGGGCATGAAATGCAAACAAAAGTATTGGGCTGTCATCTGTATTGATTTTTATGCGTCTTAGCTTCAATTAACACATGTAGATAGACTAAATATCCATCGCCTGCTTGTAGAAATTTTTTTAATTGTATGGCTAGAGGTATTATCCACTAACTGTGAAAGGGTTAAGCCTCTTTAATCACTACACACATGGGAATATATCTTACTGTTTTCCTAAGAAACGATTAAGACTGTTCAAACCCCGATGTCATTTTTGGCACCACTTGGATTTCAATATACTGACCCAGATTTATAATTGAGTGTATTTAAATTGGTACTGCTCGAAGGCTTTTTGATTTCAATAAATTTAGGCACTTTCTCTTTCGACAACAGCTGAATCTTTTGTATCATGTGAGCAGAAGCAGAGTTCTGTTGAAAAGTCAAATTGTTTCCATCGAACAAGGTTATGTTCAGAGGCTTCGCTATTGATTCTAAGATAGTTTTGATAAACTTTTGCAAGGGGTTGTTTCACTCTTTACTTGCAAAATAGGAATCCATTAGCCATAATTAGATCGACTTTTGGTTGTAATTACAGAAACTATATAAAGAGCTTTCTGCTCGCGTATTTTTCTTTTTCTTTTTACCTTCTGTGGCTCTTCTTTAGTATACAAGATCATTGTGGTGATTAAAAAGTTCTTCAACATCGAAAAGTGTTTTGTCACTAAACAGAATTCGTCTGCGGCTGAAAAAGTGCTTTTATTTCCTCTTATTTGAAGGCCTTTGTTTACTGTGAGACACATTGTTCTTTTTGAAACGCTCATTTGTTTAACAAGATTCTTATTTCGACAAAGTTTTTGACGAATCACTTCCTGACTGCTTTGGTGAGAGCTGAGGTTCTCACTGAGTACGGAAGATCTATGAATAACGTTCTGTCGTTTAAATGCTTAAGAGTCTTAAAAACCTCTGTAGAGCTCACCTGTTCTTGATGCGGAGAAGTAACCGCTGCGCGTGGCTTTTGTACTACCTTGAAGTCCGGCGTGTAACGCCACAATCTTATAACTCCCCCACCTAAACTTTGAACCTGCAAATTTTAATTTCTAGGTATATTCGTCGTATAACGCGCATCTCTTTTTTATGAAGAAACCTGAAATGTACGTGCGCAATGCTTTAATGTTTTAAAGTCATTTCTTCTAGATATTATTCCATGTTTTTAGAAAATGAAACAGTATACTTCTAGAACTAGAACTCATATAAGGGGAATGTCATTTCTTTTAAATACACATTATTTAGACTTATGTAGAAGCCTGATTATTTCAATACTCATCTCTTCTTTATTTTTAATGCTTTCAGTTTTATACCCGGCGTATAAAGCACACCCAAAACTTTCGCTCTTATTTTTTTATGTTAAAAGTGCGCGATACGCGCCGGATTTTAAGATAATTAAAAGTTCTGACTGAGATTTAGAACAGCATGCAAGAAAGATTACAATTTTTTTTATGTATGTTATATGATGTTCACTACCTTCCGGGCGATTTACATTGCTGCTTTCCTTAAAGAACGTTAAAGATATTTCAAATTGGGATACCGTTTGTGGCACACTTTTGCTTTCAGTACATACCTACAATTTATACTGGAATCTAGACTGCTAGAAGTCAATTTCTGTTTTCTGTTACATTTGGTATATTTTTTAGCAATCCCCAACAAATCGTCTTAGCCTTACGAACAAGAGCAGTGCTGTTAAAAATTCCAATTATTTTAATTAATCAAGAGAGAGATAATGTTTAAAATTTCTTTACTGATTCTTTGGTAATGTCTTGAAACCTCTCTGCCATAAGTATCACTTCTTTATTGAAAATGAGTCTATGAGATGCCTTTTAGCTAACAGCACACCAAACCATTAGAGAAGCCATGTAATGAGTTTTTTTGAATGCATTTGTCCTCTTTTTAGTTTCATGGGAAAAAATTGTGCATGCACGCTCATTTTTTGGCTTTGAAAGTTTCTTCAACGAAAATTATTTTTTAGCCATTTGCGATCGTTATGAGCGTACCACTACATCAGTAGATTTATTTCTAAGTACATCTGGTGGTTTAATTCCTTTGTTTGAAAATGACCAGTTATTTTTCAATAAACTATCTCTTGGTAAAAAAGTTTTCCTTTTGTTATCGACACCACATATAGTTATTTTGGTATTTTCCCCGAGCACGGACGACCACACTTCTAGTACGGTCTGTAATGCTGTTGGTCTCTGAAGCCCTTTAATTTTTCGAAAAATGAATAATTGTGTTAAGTAAATCGAATTTTGAGGATTTCATACAAATCAGTCGCAAATAGAAATGCAGTTCTTCAGGAACGATGGGGGGCTGCGGTAGCCCAGTGGTTAAGGTATCAGACCATGGCAGGCATGTCATGAGTTCGAGCCCAGTACCACTAAAGACCCGCCGTGTAGGGCAGCGATGCACGTTAAATCTGTCGAGAGCTGAAACGTCCTCCCGTTGGTGTGGTGTGGTAGTTAGGAGAGGGGGGTGCCAGCTCAGGTGTCGTCCACGTCACTTGACCATGGTTCAAAATTACGTGGTCCGTCGCCAAAAGCCCTCGTGTAGCTGAACAGTGCGACGTTAATATTCACTCACTCACTCAGGAACGATGGAAATTTATTGTCGAAGAACAATCCTTGAAATACAGGATTCAGTACTTAAATTCGCTGAGTAAATCTCAGAAACCATTTACACTTCTAAGGCTCCCAGACTCAACTACCATTGACTAAAATACAAGAATGTAAAAGTTCATTCTCAAGAACTAGCAAGTCTAACACAAGAGCCGCAGTAATAAGTAATCGCTCGTCGACTCTCTTCAACGGTCAAAACAAGACTAAGTTTCAGCGAGCGACTTCCTATTTATAGGCCTCACAGGTTTTCGAGTAAAGTTCACTTGCATCATAAATCGTGATATTAGCAGATTTCTTCATTTATATCCAGAAAAATCCAAAGGTTCACGTGATCGTCAAAGAGGGGTGCCAACTTGCCAAAATGGTCGTTAAAATGAAGCCAATTTGGCTATATTGCCAAGATTTCTCCAAGTTTCCATTGGATCACCATGGTAATCTAAGGAGCGATGTTACTTTCGAGTAATACAATTTCAACATAAAATAAATACATCTTAGAGCAGTGCTTCTCAAAGTTTCTATATTTGCGATCCAATATTCAATCATAATTTTCGTCGCGCCTCCTTCCATACCATAATAGTGTATCGAATTCAATAATACTATAACTTGGATGCTAAAGCTACAATAGAACTTTAACCTCTTAAATGCCAAAGGCGTATATAAACGTCTCACTCATTCAAAGCCCATAATTGCCCCTGACGTATAGATACGTCTTACCGAAGTTCGATCTTTTCTGTGCACTGCTCTCCATAAAACCATTTCAAATGCAGTAAAAGGCCTTTCGAATGCAATAAAAGGACATTGACAGTGTTTGTGATGGATTTACTTATTTATTCCTTTTCTCCCCTTCCCTATTTATTACATACACTAGTCTATGTGGAAAACGGGGCTTTGGGGAGCGAATCACGTAACTTTTAATTGGAAGTTAAAGGACTAATTATAAACAGTACAAATTATCAAGGTAAGTGCTAATTCTTGCATATAATTTATATATGACAAGCCCGTGGGGTCGCTGGTAATTATTAAACTTGTTCTTAACTTAGTATTGTTAATTTAATTGTAAAATACATTGTGCAGAACTTTTACATTTATAAGTGCATTATATCAGTGTAAAAGTGTGTTTTATTTTTTTTTATGTCAGAACGTATATTTGTTTACTTTCAGTGAATTAATATTTTTTTAAAAATAATCTTTTATTTTCGAACTTTCAATATGCTCGCCCTCCTCTATAGAGTTCTCACTCCCAGGGGACGAGCCCCACAGTTTGAGAAACGCTGTCTTAGAGTAATATAAACGTATTACACATCCAGATATAAATTCTTTACACTATTCGATACACAAACATTCATTATACAAAATTCGTAACAATATTTTGATATCTAATTCCTTAAAAGGCTTAAAATCCTCCAATGGATTATTTTTTACGAAAAGAATTAACTACCGCACGCTGCTATTCGACGTTAAGGTCTGACTGATTTAGAACAACATGCATGAAAGACTACAAATTTTTTTGTAAAATATCGCCGACGATCTTCAACGACGAAATTTACAATCGTCTGCTGTTCAAAGTCATAGAAGTCTGTCTCAAATTTTTGTATCAGAACTTATGGCTGAAATAAGTATGCCAATTAAACCCGATGAAAACTGTGATATCTCTGTAACTTTAAGCTATGCTGTGCATTGGATTCATTCGCATTATTTACTTCAATTAACCTCTGATGTTTCTTCAAGATTCTGCTTTATTCGAGAAGGTTTTCTTTTTAAAGATGTACAACGTGAAGATGTACAACTATTAAAATAAACTTGAAGTGAGTATATGATTAATCAAATTATTCTATTGATTGAGAAATTTCTGTTCATTGTGAGTACGTTTTTAAATATCTTTTGCCTTCATTCAGGAGTTGCCTCAACTTGTTTTTCAGGAACATTCACTGGGATCTGCACCAAGAAAGGAATTATGAGCCTCGTTAAAAATGAATAATATTCTTTTATTTAAGAAGTGAGGTTTGTTTTTTAGTTGTTCAAGAACTTAATTATGTCATCCATTTTATTTATATAAAAAAAACGAATCATGTGAATTCAAAATAGTGGATTGCGTAGTATAATTTAAGAAAAGAATTATGTAGCCTAAAAAAATAATGAAGTGTTTTGTATTATATAAGAAAATACCTTTTTGCATAAATACTGAACTTTATAAAAAACTGATACACTAAATATTTTCATGTACGCAAGTATATCTCTAATTTAAAGTAATTCAATCCATCAAAGGCTTCAGTAAAAATGAAGTAATTTAACTACATCAATTTGGAAAAATATTACACAAATTTACATATATGTTAATTGCTTAAGAATATTATTTCGTTGATTTGCGCATTGTGTGTAGTATAAAAGTACTCAGACGTAAAAATAAGACCAAATTAAGGATTATGAGTGAACTATTGCAATACCGCGTGATACTTATACCACGTCAGTGCAAATATCTTCAAAGTATATGAATGTTAAAATTTTACACTTACAATTGAGCTACATGGTAAAATATATAAAATTTTTTAACTGAAATTCAGTTCAGTTAAAGAGAGAAAGAAGTATTTTTGTCAGCATTTTTATTCTCATTTAAATATATCTTTTAACTCTTATTCTAGTGAAGTAAATTATTTATCTGTAGATAGTAGTTAGTTTCAAAGTTAAAGGATTTTCTGCTTAAACAATGTATACACGATTGAAGTACAAAAAAAAAGTAAATCTTTCGTTAGATTAGAAAATTCATTAAATGGTTTCTGCACCTTTATTTTTTTTTAGTTCACATTTGTATCATTTGCAATTTCACAATAAAGAATTAATAGCCACTTATAAAATATATTTCATTTAAATGTAACAGTATTCTTTATTACTGCACATTTATACCCAAACTGTTTAGCTTAATTCTTTACTTAAAATGGTTACATTGTATCTGCCCTGAATGTTTCTTCGTAAGAACGTAATTGCTTGTTTCGAATACCGAAATACATTAGAAAACAGTTGGGATCTTCATTTGAATAGAGAAGAATATGTATAAGAAAAAAGCCTTGAAGGGATGAACGGGAAAAAAACCCAGTTGAATGTTAAAGATATGGTGCTGGGATGTTTTTCAGTTGTTTTTTTTTTTTTTTTTGGGAGAGAAAAATTGCCTGGAATGAGAGGTTTTGAGCAGGAATGAGCTAGGAAAAAGAAGAAGCACCTGCGTCTATATCTATTTCTCAGAGAGAAAAAAAGAAAAAGATTATTCCATATTAATCAGCAGTGAGCAATTCTTTTTTTAGACCTCTAGTCTTAGGGAAACAGGTTAGATTCATGGAATTGTATTTTCTTTCAGCTTGCAATTATCTTCTCAGAAGCGTAATTGAACTATTTTCGTAATAAAAAAAAATTAATCAGCTTACATTTTTAATCACTACATGAAAGATAAAGTTTTTATTTTATAACACAGTGTAAATTAATATATAACTCTAATTCAAAATCACTAATCCCTAGCTGAATGTTTCTCCAAGTGTGATACGTTTTACAAATTTCATTTATTTTTATAAGAAGCCTGATTGGTATTTAAAGAACAAAAGTGACGCAAATAATCGGCATAAACCCCATTATATCCTCAGGTAAATGCTAACAACACGATACATGTAAGAGTGGCATTGCAAATTTTTAATCATTATTAAAAATAATCAAGCAACACGAATTTCATTTTGATTTGCTACACTTCAGTTTCTTCCATATTCACCATCTTGAATTATTTAATTCTCCCTAGAGTTCTGGATATTTCATTAGCCATCATTGATGAATTCAGAAGTTTGATTGGAACATCACATAGTTTAAATTCCTTAATCTGGCGGTGTGATATCTATATAAACTAGTACCAATCATCACGCGATGACGGTGGTTTTGGCGTGGTCAATAAAATACTTGCGTTCGAAACGGAAGGTACACATAACGAATCCTTCCTTCCTTCAAGCACAGTTACATTAAGAACACCATCTACCTTTATCTGTTTGACTGATACTGCTTTACAGCATCAGAAAAGCGCATACTTCTTTATGTATCACCATGTATATCTAATGGCAAAATTGGCAGCTGAATAGGCATTCCCATTCCCATAATGTTGCAGCCGTATCTTCTTAAGCCAGTAACAGCCTCCAAACAAGGGTGATCACTTTTGTCTAGAGGTCATATTACCTGGCTTCGTATCCATATGTTGCGGGTTCTGTCCTCCGAAAACCCACCACTCACACACAATTGGTGACCTTGTCTAAAATAAGAAAACGACAAACTTCTGATCTGTTGTGGCGCCATCTACCCGCAAGAAGAGCAACCCAAAGTCGTCAGACCCACTTAACGCTGTAACCAAAGTCAATCTTAAGCCACAGTAACAGCCTCCGGACAAGATTGATCATTTTTGCCTAGTGGTCATGTTACCCGGCTTCAGATCCATAGG
>BMAV01014238.1:167537-190450 GCA_019973955.1 Trichonephila inaurata madagascariensis | reverse complement strand
CCCACGTGTTACCCAATGGCATTGGGGAGCAAATCACGTAATTTTTCATCGGCATGTTGTTAGGGACTAATTGTAAGCCGTACAAATTATCAAATTATCAAAGTGTTAATTTTTTCATATATTTTTTATATGACAGGCCCATGGGGTCACTGGTAATTATTTAATTTTTTCTTCACTTAGTATTGTTATAAATTAATTACAAATAGGTACATTGCGCATTAATATATTATACGTGTATCATATCAGTGTAAATATGTATTTTATTTATTGTGTCAAAATACATTTTGTTTGTTTAGTTTCAGTAAATTAATATTTTTTAAAGAATATTTTGTTTTCGACTTTTCAAAACGCTCGTGCCATCTTGTAGGGTTATCGTGCCCTCCTAGGAGGCCCTACAATTTGAGAAACAATGACTTATATAAGTCGACTGTGAATTTCAGGAGATTCGATTGCGTGATTTCTTCTGATTTAAATTGTTTGTATATTAATACAAATCCCTTTATTCGTTTTTGAGCTCGATAATGCAAGGATATTTATATTTTTTGTAAGTTTTGTTGTCCTTTACGTCTACGGGACGAAATACTACTATTACTATTAAAAGAAGTAGCCTTCTAAAAGAAAGGGCTGGTTCAATAGTCTTCTAATGATCACCTTCTCTTAACTATTTTTAATACACTCTGTGGTCTGTCAAGCACTTTGCACTTGTGGTTATTATATCTATTAAGTTTTATTAAATGTTACTCAATTACTTTGACGTTGCACCAATTTAGAAATATTATTGCTATTATGTTGCTGTGTTTTCTTTGTGAACCCTTTGAGCTCCATATTTTGTTATGGATTCAGTAGAATCATTGAATTATGTATTTTTTTTATCTTAAGTTCTTTGTTATTTATTTTATTTTGTTACGGTTCTTCCTTGTAGCTGTAAATCTTCTATATGAGCACGTTCTCTCTGCGAGAGTAAAAATCGTTCCATATAACGAGCTAATGAATTTCCTCTATCTCTTTTAGTTTATGAACTTCATAAGTCCTCATTACTCAGAAGATGAGCAGCACATTGTCTTGCTGACATTTTCCATCCTCACATGATAGTGTACATCATTGGAAAAAAGAAAGAAAAAAAAACATCAAATCTGAGCGGCCAATCTAGAAAATCATTTTCCTTACAAAACTAAGGATCAATTAAAGATTGATTAGATTTTTTTCTCAGTAATATAAAGGATTCAACTGCCACTCTTAGATCAAAGGTGAATGATGCAGACAACACCGGAAATAATGCGCCCTGCCCAAAACTTATATACACTAATCTAACTGTAAAGTACTGAAAAAACCTTGAATTCAATCCTTGCCTTTCGATTTACCAATAATATGAAATGGAAAATTGAGTCCCACTCGAATTTCTACAGATTTTCTGATGCAAGGTTATTATGGTATTATTCTGTGAATAAAATGTAAATACATATAATAGAGGAAAATATTTACATTTAATATTTCCTTTGAATTTCTTTTATTTATTCATACCTTTTAAATTCCAGGTGATCATGACTACCAGCTGTATGGAAATACAACCTGCATGGCTGCATGGAAACACACACACACACAAAGGATCAACTCATAAATTTTGAATTTTTCTATTACTACTATTAGGACATGTGTGTTGTGCCAGATATATTGTTTGTTTTATATTTTTTAAATAACAGTAACATTTATTAAAGAATAGTACATACAACATTATACAGATGTCCTGAATGTCTCATGAATGCTAATGTAGTCAATGCATATGTCATCTATCGGGAAATGAATCTTCCCAAGTTTGGCTTGAATAATATCAGAAGAGATATATCCAGAGAGTTTGTCAGTTATGCATTTGTAACTTCAAGAAATATGCTTCAGACAACAAGTTGAAGTGTTCAGATCAAGAATAAGAAACCCTATGTCGCCAACAGGCCGAGAGTGTTCTGCCCACCGGCCAGAAAGATCCACAAGAAGACGATATGCTACTTTCAGCACAAAAGTAACCCAAGTTCATACAGAATGGATGTGTTGTATATCTACAGAGTTCTATTGTAATTAGAAAAGAAAAAATCATGTTTCACGAACTATCATGGTGCTTGAAGCGTGGTGATATAAATTATGTACCACAGATTTTTTTAAGACTTTGGACACCCTTTATTTAAAAAAAAATTAATATTATTATTGTTTAGCTTTTGTTTAATAATTACAGTTTTGTGAGGTATATCTAAAATATTGTACTTATTGCCCGGTAGTGCATTATTTTTGCCAAAAATTCAGCGCATGAAAGAGTTAAACATTTTATACATCTGCTGATATGAATCTTATATAATGTTTAAGCTAGTTTTTTCCTCAAGGCTTAATTTTTTTTTTTTAATATTTAAAATATGGTATTACAAGATCAAGCAGAATGCTTACATTATATTAGGTTAGGGAAAAAGAAATCCATTATAACCATGAAATTCAAAACTTTATTAAACGTATTTCGGATTGTCCGATTTGGGTCAAATATATACCGTTTTGTTGTATAATTTGTTGCTATTTTGATGGTAGCTTCATAATGCCTCTCTCATAGATCTTGGTCCTTATTTTTGAAAAACTATAGTAATCAATTTTCACAACCTTCTCTTGATCCCAATTTCTTATCACTCAGGAAGTTTTGCAATGCAAGAAAAAAGGTAATAATCGATTGGTGCCAGTTTTGGACTATATGGTGGATATATTAAGACTTCCCAACCAAGCTCCCAAAGTTTCTAGCGAATCACTACAGACGTGTGGGGCCTGGCGTTGTCCTCATGGAAAACAACACCTCTTTTTTGGCCAATTCTGGCGGTTTCTGGTTAATTGCTAGCTTCAAACGGTTCAGTTGTTGACAGAAGAGATCTGAATTTAGTGTTTGGTCATACGGAAGCAACTCATAATAAATGCTTCCTTTCCAATCCCACTAAATACACAGTGGGACCTTCCTGGAAGTTAGTCCTGGTTTGGACAACATTTGAGCTGCTTCACCTTTGTTTTGACCACGATCGTTTTAGCACAATATTGTCGTATGTGACCCATTTCTCATCCCCAGTCACCATCCGCTTAAGGTATCCGACTACGTTCGGAACCGTGATTTTAAAAAAGCGCATAAATGAATAATTTTCATGATATTTAGTGTCACTTAGATTAGAATACATGTATAAAATGGTTTTAAGGACACATTTTGTCAAAAAAAAATATTTAAATACAATATTTTGGCAAACAATTAACTTAGAATAATCTTTTTTCAAAATGTTCTCCTTTTATAAAAAAAGCTTCCAAAATAATATTTCGCGCGCTTATATAAAGTAAAGACTTCTCCAGAGAGTCTGAACTAGGGGTTCTGAAAAATTCACATTATTTTCAGAGCTATCGCCAATTGAAATAATTATCGGCTTTTTTTTTTTTGTTTTTTTTTTTCAAATTGCTCCCTTCTGTTGTCGTAAAATATGGATAAGCCCACTTATATGTCATATATTTCAAAAATTCTAGTTGAGCCTCTGTGGAGAGGTCTGAGCTATATACAGGTAAAATAGCATTATAATATAAGCACTTTTCACAAAAGGAGAATATTTTGAAAATGGATCACATTCTATGTTCATTTTTTTTTTCAAAATATTGCACTTAAATAATTTTTTATTCTAATAAAGTCTTAAAAATGTTTTATATACATTTTATTATCTAAGCGACACTAAACATATTATAAATATTATCCATTTATACGCTTTGTAAAATAATGGTTCTGAACGTAGTCGGATATCGTGCCTTAAGAAATGGGTCGATTTCATTCCGTTTGGCCAAGGTTTCGCAGAGGAAAATTCCTATCCATCATGTTTTTGGGTGTTAATTTGTGTTGTACCGAAACATTGATCTTTTTTTATTCATCTTTGCGCAAATGGTTTAAAACTGTTTTAAGATCAATCTTTAGCTCCTGGGTGATGGTACGACTACTAACATGCAAATTATCTTCGATTATTTCTGTGATTTTATCGACATTTTCGACGACATTCCTGACCATCGTGGTGCATCTTTAACATAAAAAATGCCGGAATGGAATCGACAAAACCCAAATTGCATGTAATTAGCTGTTACAGTATCGGCACCATAAACACCATTCACAATTTCAGCCGCCTGGCTTGAATTTTCGGCTATATCAAAGAAAAACTGTAAAATGTCCCGAATTTTTTTTTGTTGTTGGCTTTCATTTTTAACAACCTGTAACTAAACACTGAATGGACTAAACAAAAAAAATAATTTTTTTTTAATCTGAAAGGTCTCACCTTGATAACGAGCATAAATTTGAAATTGTTTGATCGATACTTTACGAGATATCGACATTACAGCGATCTACCGAAAATACAATGAACTTCTTTTTCCCCAACCTTATATTTTGCACAAATGCTTTCAATGATGTTATCTATATAATGAACTAAAATATATGGTGACATTGAATAACCTTCAGTGAAGTTATAGCTAATTTTCCCTCTAAAAATATTAAAGTACGCCTAGCATTCAGTTTCGGTTGGCTGTAACTTAGGATGCAGTAGAAAATCTTTAAAGCGTTTATTCCTTTCCTTGAAGTCTATGAGTATTTCAGACGTGTTTCAAAAATATTTTTGCAAAATGTTGCATATTATTTAAAACATAGATTTTAAAAAATTCTAAAATTTAAAATTTCTTTAATTGAATGTGCATATTATTCCTTTCTGCACTTTTTATTACTGTGCATGGAAGTGAAAGTAAAAATGTGTAACGTTTGTGCGTTTGGGGGAATTTAAAAAAATAAGAGTCTGCAATTATATATATATAGTTGAAAAAAACCTTAAAATATATCTACACATTTTATGCATTCAAGACTTAAAAACTATCGAATAATTATTCTTAGTAACATCCAATACGAGCTACCTTAGTCAAAAATTTAGTCACACACTTTTAAATTCAAAAGCTTTTATTGATTAGAAACGTTGTAAAAGTTCTGAAAAAATAGGTTTATCACACAGAAAGAGCACAGTAAATTCTTCAAATAAATCCCATGTGTGCGGATGTGAATTCGTCTCTGTAAATTTTAATCTTTCGAGAATCATTCTTTTACTAAGTCTGAAATGTTTGTTGAATTAATTCTATTTATATTTAATTAACAGACCAGCATTTGCCTCTTTTATGCGATAATTACTCTGACGTCAAACGTGCGTGATCAGATCTGACACTGGAATTCGTTGCATATATCACGGTATAAATTGATTATAAACTTAATTAATGAATAAAATTTAGAGGTACTTGAATTCATCCTCCTATTTAATATATTCATTTGAATGCTGATAATTTTTGGCATTTTCGCTTATTTACTCTTATTTCAATAGCCTCAATTTTGAGTGTTTATATTTGAATATGTGTGCTGCAGTTCAATTGCTTAAATGGTTCATTTGATTTTCGATCATTATATGAAAGGCAATTAAAAGGAAAGAGGAAATACTCAAAAGAAGTTGAGTGATAATTTGATAGCAAAATATGTCTTCAGCATATTTAATAATTTAGATAGTTAATTCTTAACAGTAGTGTTAATCGGTATTTGCTAAGATGTATCACTCAGATATAAATATTTAATTCTGCATTTAATTTTATTTTTTATAAACTTATGTACTGAATTATAAACATATCGGGTGTGCAGAAGGTCGTTCGCACTTTATAGAAACGATTTTGTAATTTATTTTTAAATTATCATTTTGAAATGCAATTTGGGAAACTTCAAAGTAATCTTATTCTGTTTTCTTTTCGATGGAATGTAAAATGAAAGATTTATTTTAAAAATGGCTCCTAAAATGGATAGAGGGTTCGAAGACTAATAACTGCGCTTTTTGTGGGGAAATATTCGTATCAACCAATTATAAAGCGATGCAAAAATTTTGGTTAAATTTGGCTTGGTTTTAAAAAAAGATATTTATGATTTGTTAAATTTGAAAGGAAAAAAAAGTCTACCTGAAAATAAAAATGGAAACATGACCACGAAACCTCATCTTTTGAATGTTCTATTGAAAGCAAGTATCAAGAGAGTTAATTATCTGGTCCTAAAAGAAGATCCTCTGACTCAAACATTCATTGTATCGAAACTAGGAATGTTTTCTCTCTCTAGCACTGTAAATAAAATCATTCATAAAGATTTAAAGTTAAAAAAAGATATTTAAGCATAAAGTTCATTTCTTTTTATCGAAATATATTGCTGAAATAAAAATAAAATGATGGAAAACTATATGAAAAAAAAAAACGCCTAGCTGCTAAAAATGAAAATTTATGGCAACACTCGATGAGGCATGGATATATTTCAGAGACTAATAAAAGAAGATCAATTTTCTATTGATGAATAGACGAGAATGACTGTACGAAATGGCTTCTTCGGTGTACAGAAAAGTTCCCAAAGGGGCTCCTGATAGTTGCAGGATTTTGTTACAACGGCAAATTAAAAATCAAAAAAGTCTCACGTAAAGCCAAAACTAATTCATTCTACTATCAGCAGAATATTTTAGCACTAATTTTTGAAGAAATTCCAGCGTTATAAGGACTTTGATAAAGTTGATCTTCATAAGACAAAGCTTCTAGTCTCACGTCTTAGTCCACTGCCGCTTATTTGGCAAAGAAAGAATCAAAAACAGAAATAAAGTGTGTCCCATTTGATGAAATACTTGTAAAATCACTTGACGCTTCTGGAATGGACTTTTATGCTTTCAATTTATTAAAGCGAGCCTTAGGAAAACGGCCTCTAAGTAGGGATTGCGATCTGAGATAGATTAATCGAAAAATTGATTTCTGAGATAAAAAAACATCATTTCTTTTAAAATTTATATGTAGCACTGAATCGATTCAGGGAATCGATATTTCATCCTAGAAAATCGAAATTCTATTTTTTCTGTTTTGTTAAAAAGCATAAAATTATTTACAATTAGTTGAATGCCCTATCATTAAAACCCGTAATATTACGGTGTTGGTGGTTAAAGGGTTAATTTACTTGCAAGAACAAAAAAACTATATTTATCATCACGTTCACTCAATAGCCATGATGTATATGAGTATCGTGGAATCATCTGTTCCTTATGAGTGCCTTTTTTCCGATTGCCGACAACATCGAAAGTGTTGAACGGAACCGCTTGGATCCCAGTAGACTTGACAGACTGTTGTTTTTGAAAAGATTATATACTAAGCATTGGGAACTATAAGCTATATTATCGATTTTCTAAACTTTTTAATTTAGCAAATATATTTGGAAAATAAATGTCCTTTATACCTGATACTCTTTGATATGGTAACAAAAATAATTGTAGTTTTCCAATACCCTGAACTGAAAAATTCGTTGATTTTACTGATAAGAGATCGTTTATTATGGTATCTCTTTTGTTTTTCATAAAATGGATTTATATTTAAATTGTAAATGCACATTTGAAAAAAAAATCGATTTTTTAGAAATCGATCTTTTAGACCTCGATCTTTTTCGGAAAGAATTGCCATCCCTACATCCCTCCATCCTTTGAAAAGTGGTTCAGGATGAATTTAGTAAATTTGGCATCATAGTACTAAGAAAAGTTTAATTTCATGGAAAATTCAAGCTAAAGTTATTGAAAAATACACTGTCTATCAGATAGAAGCAAATCACCACAAAACATATGCCATGTATTGATAAAAATTAACGATCAAAATCATTTCCATTAAATGCAAACCATTCTTCTGTATTTGTCTCCCAAACTTAAATAAATTATTTTCAAAACATATTATTGCATTTGTACATCTTGAAAATCATGTTGTGCAGAGTCCTTTTAATTAACCTCATGGAAACCTATTTTTTGTTAGATCTTAGAGCCTCGTATTGTAAACGAATCGTTATATGCAGATTAACATGATATTAAAAGAGATTTCAAGTCAGAAATTATGTAATAAAATATTGACGTTGCAGAAAATATGAGTTATAGGTGTGTGCATGTACGTGGCTTTTGTAAGGTATAATACAGCGCTTCTCAAACTGTGTTCAGAAGCGCTACACAAAGGTGGTTTCATCACAAACATTTGCCTTAGTGGCCTAGTGGTCAAGGTAACAATCTCGTGGCTGGCATGTCACAAGTTCGACCTAGTGCTGCTTAAGACCCGCAGATTAGAGAGGACCGCTGCACGTCAAATCTGTCGAGGCTCAAATTTCCACCCGTTGGTGTTGTGTGGAAGTTAGAAGAGAGGGGGGCAGCTCAGATTTTGTCCTCGTCACATGACCATGGTTAAAATTTGTGAGGTCAGTCACCAATAGTCCTCGTGCACCTTTAAAGTGCAACATAATATATCTCTCTTATACTCAAACACTAGAAGGAAATTCTAGTCCATTTTATTGTACACACATGAGTACAATCTCTAATTCAAAACTTCGATAATACTAACCTCACGCTAATTCGAAATATATGCTCATCCCCAAGAAAAACTCTTGATATTTCGAACTGAAACAAAACGTTTTGGTACACTCAATATTTCGAAGTAAAATCTGTAGCTGGCCAGAACAGAACAAGCAATAATTCGAAGTGATCTAATAAAACTCTCCACAATTCAAATACCCAGTATAATGTAGAGTGCTGTAGCAAACAGATTGAAGCTTATATGTTTTGTGTGTTATATTGTCTCTATTTGTCTTCCCTATAACGTAACTCCTTTGATGATCATCGGAGTTGAATCCGATAACTGACAGAACCTAAGGCATCACTAAAAAAAATTCGCAACTTTTCCCTTCAAAATCACATTGATGCGGACATTTTTCCAAGCTTAATTTATTCTAGAAAAATGTATTGGCAAACTTATATCCATTGCCAAAAAACAAAACAAAAAAACCAAAAAAAAAAAAAAAAAATTCGTCAAAAAATTAATTATGTACAGTATGTATTCTTTTAATAGATGTTTTTAATTCATAAATGTATACTTTTAAAATACAGAACTTTTAATTTTCGTATAATATTTATACTGTATTAATATCAACTTTTTAAAAATACTTTAAAATAGTTTTATGCATATGAACAATGGGCTCAATTCATGACGTCACATGATAAAGACAAACACGTGTTCTCCATTGAGTTCAAACCAAACATTAAACTAAATGTACTTGTTCTAATTGTAAAACTTAGATAAAATTTCAAATTTCATATTTGGGTAAAAATGTTTAAATGTTAGGAAAAAAATTCTTCAAAAAGGTTTTTTAAAATTGGAAAAAAAAAAAAAACGTATTTTATGCTTATACTTTTAAATAAATGCATTTTCTATACATATGTACTTTTTAAGGGAAAGTATTTGAAAAGAGCAAAACTTGGCAACACCGAGGCGCTTGAACTGATAAGATGGAAACGCAAGATAGTTTTTATCGTGTGACTATGACTTCACATGAATTGAGCCCATTGTTGTTCAATTATTACTATTAGCTCACACTCTCTATATATTTATTTATCTTGGTGGAATTCTCAATTGTTAATAAAATACATTTTAAAACGCTCATTTGAGCTGAAATTTTAAATACATGATTATTTTTAATTACAATACAATAATTTCATTATAACTAATAATTGATTAAAACTGATTATTTAAAGAATTACAAACACAGCCACGTTGGCTACTTGTGTCAAAACTTGAAAAGGTACTTTTCTCACATTTTAAAGCATTCAGTTGAACTGAAATTTTATGTACGCGATTGTTTTGTATGAAAATGCGATACTTTAATGATAATACAAATTAATTACCACTAAATGTTGTAATTATGTCATATGTATATACATATTTATAAAAATTGTAACTATTTTATAAAAAGTAGCTAAAATAAAATTTTTCTTTGTTTATTTAAGTAGGAATCGACTTAAAATTTCTATTTTTTATATTATTTGTTTTATTACATAATTTCAAATTTAAATGTGTTAGAAAAAAAATTTATCTTCGTGTATTATTGGAGTTTTTTCCTACCCTCTTGATAATTCGATGTATTTCATTGGTCCCTTTACAGTTTAGACTATTCTAATGCAGACCCCTTCTATGCAGATGTACATACTTTGTACAAATTTTTTAGTTCCGTAAACCTTAAAACTCAACTATGTTGTACCTTTCTTTACAATTTACTTATATTATTATATATATTATCTTATTGAGTGGCATAAGACAAGGTTTTTTTTTCTTTTTTGAAAGTAGAGATACTTACTAAACTTTGGTATCCTATCTTAGTGGGTCGCACTATGTTATACGGTGTCGATTTTCCATTAAAAAAACTAAAAGTAGTTAGATCTCTTCATTATTGTATTCGAACCCAGGCCTAAAGAATAATTTTAAAGAGTTCATGTAGCAAATACGCAAGGAAATTTATCTACTACCTCCCTCACAATAAAAAGATTGAACAAGTTCTTTACTGCTTACAGCCATTTATGAATTATTTTAAGTCAACGGAAGCAAGATATTTCTAGGGTAAACTATCAAAACACAATTCCTATTTAGACTTTTTGTTAATCCAAGCACAACGTACATATAACTACCGTAAAATCCGGCGTATGACGCGCACTTTTATCCCCAAAAATAAGATTGAATTTTAAGGATGCGTGCTATATATACACCGTGTATAAAAATGATAGCTTTGGAAAAAGAAAAAAAAAAAGGAAGAAAAAATGAGCTTAAAAAAATTGGACTTCTGCATGTATCGAAATGTTTTTTTAAATAAATTGCATAACTCTTATGAAATTAAATGTTTAGTTTATGAAGTATACTATTTTTTTTCAGAAGTCTGGGATAATACCTCGAATTAATGATTTCAAAATATAAGAACATAAAATACGTAAATTTCAGGTTTCCTTCACAAAAAATAAATAAATAAAATGGGTGCGCGTTATACGGCGAAAATATCTAAAAGTTTTAAAAATGCGAATTGAAAGTTTAGGCACGCATTATACACCGTAGCGCTCTATACGCCGGATTTTACGGTTCATAAAATAGGGCTCTCCATAGAATAGATCATAATTATAATTATAATTAATACGAGTTACATGTTCACTAACACATGACATCACTATAATAGCGTGATATTAGTACACACTCTAATCTCCTTCTCAGATTAAAAAACAAAAAGCTTGTGTGCAGTGACGACTGGTAGGAATTCTGCAATAAATCATGAGAAGTGACGAGTTTTTCTTTTATTTATATGCCATTCTGGCAATGAATGTAATTTGACATTTCTTGTTAAATACATTTCTATATTTTAAACATTTTTGCAATGTTTTTGATATGCTCGAAATTATGTATATATATTAACATCAGTATGTGTTAATGTTTTAACTTCTACTTTTATATAAATTTTATATGAAATACAGTAATACCTCGATTTACGCTGCCCCGACTAACGCGAACCCGAAGTTAGGCGATTTTAAAAAATCATCGATTCGTTTTTTGCTTGAGAAAAAAAAATGGTAAATGGGTAATGTAATTAAAGAAGTTTTCGATCTTTCCAGGCAAATAAATTTAGAAGTGGTTAGTGTGATGACATTGAAAAACCACTATACTTCCACAATCAGGAGCTCATAGAAATGTATGAGTAAGAGCAAGACAATAAAGAAATTGATTCTTAAGATTCAGTCAATTCAAAAGATCTAATGACAGTTGGAAATTTGACAGAAGATTTCAGTTTAATTGAAAAAGCTACACGCACACACACAACAAATTCTTAAAATTACAGATTCCAACGATGAGTGTAATTTTTCTAGACTAACAGGAATATATAAAAATTTATTAGCATACTACGAGGAACTTTTGAGGGAGAAAAAAAGTCTTTGAGCCGGCAGATTTTTTTAGGTTTTATAATAAACTTCTACATCAGAATAACACCAGTTTGGGATTTTGTATTTGTGTTACCTAAGATTTTTATTAGATTTTTTTCTAAATTGTTATTTTGTTTCGTCTCCGGCGTTAACAAAAAATAGTTTATAAGTATTTATCTGTGAAATCCTACACCCACTTACGCGAATTGGACTTACGTGGTTACCTTTCAGTCTCACCTGTAACGTAAGTTCGGGGTATTACTGTATAGCTTTTCCTAGCACTATTATTATTGAAAAGTTAAGAATATTTAATCTAGTGCAAAATTAAATAGGTATACCTATGTATCGCATTTAAGACTGAAACAACAGCTTTATTTCTAGTCAATAAATGGTATAATCAGTTTTAATTTCTAACTTTTATAAATTTATCCACCTCCCCCATCTTTCTTGTTTTATTTCTCAATTTCAAGTATTCAAATAATTATAGAAATATAATTTAAAAAACGTAATAAACAAAAATAATAAAAATAAATAAATAACTTTTTTTAATATAAATATTTATGCATATAAAAACATTAAAAATTCGTATTTTCTGCAATTTTTTTAAAATTCAAAGTTTATATATTGCTTTAAAATATCATTTTTTTTCGGATACCCTAAAATATATCTTCCCAGAATATTCAAAACAAATACAGCTTTTTATTATTACTAATTATTTTTCTTTTTTTTCATTTTCGTGCCATATTGCATAACAGGCCAAACATTTCGGTGTTTTAACTCTAGTGAGTATCAAATATTACCAAAATTTGTCAAAGCTTGTTTTTCTTCCTTTAGTGAAACTCACTCATCCGATCTGGAACTTCCCTGATCTGGTCAAAAGCCAAGGTCTATCCCAGAGTAAGATCTGGGTCGTAAAGCGTGAATAAAAGTCAGGAATCTCCGGGGGCTCTTTCTTTCGTATCTGGATCCCAAATCCTGCAAATGCAGCCAGCGGATTCTTTTTCTGCAGCTGAACGCAGGCGGTATCGAGGATAAGACTCTTCCTGGCAGGAGGCGATAAAAGTAGGCCAGATCAAGCCGCGGCTGCAAGCCGGAGATTCCTTTCTTTTCTGCTAGCCCCATCTCGGGCCGTATGATGATTTCCGATTTCAACTAGAATTCTTCTGTTTTAGAACACCAAATATGTATCTCTGTCTTTCATGATAAATGCAATCAACTGTTCTTCTATAAATTCAAAACTCAAATTAGGTCTGTATTTGTTGTTCTACTTGTAAAAGTTAGATAAAATTTCAAATTTCATGATTGGGAAAAAATATCCAAGTCATAAGATTCTTCAATTTTTTTTCAAATTTAAAAAAAAAAGCAAGTAATATAAAAAAAGAATTCTTATCAACTCATACTTAGGTCAACAAAGAATAATTTTATTTTACTTACTTTTATTAATTAATTACAGTATACATGTGTGTGTATATACTTTTGCCTCCGAAATTCTGCGTACATGCAATCATCTTACGTGTTTATGCTATAATTACTATTAAAATATTGCTTTAGAAAATCAAAATACTGGTCATCAATTCTTAAAAATTTCCTTATTCAAACAACAACAACAAAATTCCCCTTAACAAGAAAAAAGAATGTCCACTAAATAATCACCAACCATACGCTCCAAAAGTTTGCGTACACTTACAAATTAGAACTTTTAAATATCTTTTATTGTAAAGTAATTGCACTTAATCGTGTTTTTAAGTAATTCTAAGTTTCTCTTACGATTTATTAAAGATATGATATTTGAATGCTTTTGTGGCTCCATGGCTGGCAACAGAATAGAGATCTATATATTATGGAAAGAAAAATCACCATAGATATTCTGAAAAGTGGGAAATTTTTAAAGCAATTGTTGAAACTGTTAATAGGAGACATCCATTGATTCAAAAAGTGTTCATAAACCACAAATCAACTGAAATTGTAACGTCCAAGCCAAGATCTGACCACCCGTCGGCAGTGTCACCTCGAGAAACTATTGCTTTGTAATACGCTATATAAAAATAAATCCAAGATTATAAGAATCACAAATAGCTAAAAGTGGGGCTGAGGTCTTGCAAAAAAGTGCGACTTTAACCACAATTCAAAGAGAACTGAAAAAGGATGACTCTCTCTCTCTCTCTCTCATGGTCGAGTTGCACTCAAAAAACCATTCATCTCTCGAGTAAGCAGAGCTAAGAGAATGGCCTTAGCCAAAAAACATCTAAAAAGGACGGGTAATTATTTGAAAAATGTTATATATTCAATTGAAAGTAATTTTTGTAATTTGGCATCAAAAAGAACAAAAATAAGCCTGCAAAAATTCCTGGACAGATCTTACGAAAGAGAATCTTTTTTCGACTATCAAACAGGAAGGAGAAGGAGGCATAATGTTTGGGGATGCATTGAAAGCCTTTCGGCTGGTTATCTGGAATTTATTGAATCAACAATGTACGAAATTGACTTCTTGAACTTATTGAAGTAAAGTATAAAGGCATATGCAGAGAAAATTGCGGTGAGTGATGATTTTTACTTTCAGCGGCACGAAGGTACAAAGCAAATGGCTCAAATTGTGAAGTGAAGTCATTGTGAAGCCATAGCTGTTCTCACATGTCCCAAACCAATTCCGTGAGCCATCATAGAGCCCAGAAATAAGCACAATACAGCATTTGTGAGATACACTCGAGTGAATAATCAGGGAGAACGTAATAACATCCAAGAAAATGCTAAAATCTGTCATAGTAGAAGAGTGATACAAAATTTCCACAGATGAAACAATTAAGCTAGTTAAATCCCTGTCAAATATGTTGAGAGAGTTACAGAAAGAACGGAGAATAGCTTAAAAAGTATTATCTTTTAGTTACAATCCATTATTGTAAAGGTTTTTTCCAGTGTACGCAGACTTTTGACGCACACGAGTTGTGTCGTTTTCCAGCTATAAATATTTGTATTATTTTATATAATATTCAGGTGATTGTTGCTTATTCTATTTGAGTTTGCGACGTTAGAGGAATCAATAAAAATAGTATTGATTCAAAAAGACTTCATTTAATTAGCTATCTTTGCATGAATATGAAAGATGATGGCCTTTACGCAGACTTTCGCAGGCATGTATATATATGAGAGAGACAGAATCACAATAATAAGTGGCAAAATAGAAAACTAATTTCCGTTCTGTATATGGCGTTTGGCTCTATTATTTGTGTTTGTTACTACTTATTTATTCATATATCCCATTTCCAGAAATTATGCCATCTCAGGAAGGCTTCGAAACCACGATTTCAGGATTAGAAGTCCAACGTGCTATTCATTACGCTACAGAGACACGACGAGCGACATCCCCTTTTTATATATTGGGTTGGATTATTGTTTTTGTTCGTTACTATTTGTTCATTACTTAAATAAAATTAATGAGTTACTGTTTGAAAAAACTGTATTAACATCAAGTGTCATCCACTACAAGTTTAAAAATTGTATTTGAACTGGGGTGGATGAAAATAAAAAAAGTATTTTACTAACGATTGAAAATTTGAGCAATATATATATATATATATATATATATATATATATATATATATATATACATATATACTGTAAAATCCGGCGTACAACGCGCACTTTTAACACAAGAAATAAGATCGATATTTGCGGGTGCGCATTCTACGCTGGGTATAAAAAATGATAGTTTCGAAAATAAGAAAAAGAGATGAGCATAGGAAAAATTAGAATTCTATATGTATCGGAATACTGTTTATTTGAAGGAAATGACATGCCTAATAGAATTTAATAAAAAAAAAGAACTCTAATTCTAAAAGTATAGCATTTTTTCAAAATCCTGGAATAATACCTCGAAAATGGCTTAAAAACATATCAGCATTGTACACGCATACTTCTTATTTCTTCGTAAAAAGGGGGGTGCGCGTTATACGACAAATACACCTAAAAATTAAAAAATGCAGCTTGAAAGTATGGTTGCGCGTTATACGCCGATGCGCGCTATAAGCCGTATTTTACCATATATATATATATATATATATATATATATATAGGGAAAGTGTGAACTATATAATAGTAGAAATTGAAAAAAGAAAGAACATCACATATTGCACGTTTATATTTTAATCAACCATATTTTATTTTACCTATGTGCGTAATTACTGTTGATAAATATGTATTTTTTAAAATTAAGTTTCGACAAAAAGCAAAAGTTGACAAAAGTGAAACGCTTGAATCGATTTTCTAGAAACACATGTTTACATTTATATGGTGACTATGACGTTAAATTAATTTATGAACTTATTGGCTTGAATCACGTGACTACAGTCATAGAACTATAACGTCACAAAAATTTCATCTATTGAGCAAGACAATGTATGGCTTCTAAATTTCAAGTGGTGAAACACTGAAAAATCCTGAAATATTTAACATTGAAAGTAGACTTCAACGAGCCACTATAATAAGTAAAAAGGTGTAAAAAGATGCAAATATGTAAAATGGTAAATTAAAATAAAGGAAAAAGTTGCAACATTAAAACAGATTAAAGAATATAAAATAAATAGTGAGTCAAACTCTGAAAAACAAATGAAAAGAAAACCATGAATTGAAGTTAAAAGAATGCTTAAAATAGGTTTAAATTTTATAGAATAAGAGACAAATGATAACAAAATAAATTTCTCACATTTAATTTGAAATAACTTATGTTAGAAAAAATATAATAAATATAGGCTTAACTGGAAAGATAAATGAAGTTCTACCATACACAGTTCCAAAAACACGGAAAATAATAACTATAATAAGCTGGGAAAAGAAACGATAAAATTGATTTTAATCAAAGTTAAGAACTATATAAAATAGATTATTCGAATGAATTGAACCAAGGATAAACTGAAAAATAAGTTAAAAGAATAAAAACATCATTAAACATTTTTTTAAATAAAAAAAAAATTAAATAAAAAATACACGAGATACTTTGAAAGTGGATGCACAGCCGTAAGCTACATATAAACTTATATAGTGCACCATAAATAAAGTTAAAAACATAACAAAAAAGTATTTTTATATATAAAAAAGCAGGTTAATCAAAACAATTTACTTTAAAATATCTGAAAAAAAGATAAAATAGGCTTATTTTCATCAAAGATGCAAAACCGTAATTTAGAATACAATCCATGCTGCTCAAGTTTTTTAAAAAAACTTAATCTTTGAAATAATGCTTTTTTTAGATTGATTTCTTCAAATAATCAGTTAAATTTTTCCACAAAGAATAAATAAATAAATAAATATAAAGATCAATAAATATAATGAAAATAGATTTTCAGTGACCTCTTAAAATCTACATGGAAATTAATTGTCACATTCAAAAAAATAAATGTGACATGTTCATGTCGTTGGTATAGTTTGTTTTTTGTTAACATCGCATTCTAATGGTTATGGTGACGGACCATAATTTTGAACCTCTATCAAGTGACGAGGATGCCACCTGAACACACCTTTTCGTCTAAACTTCCATACGGATCCAACTTGAGAACTTTGAACCTCGACAGATTTAACATGCATAGTTATCTTGCATGTTGGGTTGACAATGGCGACCATGAGATCATGGTCATGTCCCCTTGGGAAACCGCAGTCACAGCATATCGTCGGAACAATGCAAAAACATTTCAAAATTGAAATTTAGAAAATCTGAAGGGGAGCGCGCTGTGGTAAAGGACTACGTGCGGTATAATAAATTTCACACACCTGGATCTTTGTGCTAGTTTCCATACGGATCAAAGTTTTGTGCTACATTGAACACATACACGAACAATTTATTTTCATTGCATAGAATAAATTCAGCTTGTTTTTAAAACTTTGAAGAATATTGAAATGGAAAGTTTATACGGAGGAAAACTCTAAAGGAAACTAAGTAATTAAATTTAATGAATTTGACATTAAAGTAGAATGCATACAATTTACATTGCAATCAGTGCAAAATTTTCAAATATGTCACAAAACTCTTTAATGTACTTCAGATAGTTAATTCCAGACACGTTAATTCAAGGTTATATTTAAATGTAAATTATTTATCATTAGAGCGTCTGCGAAAATAATTATCCATTCATTGAAATTCCTGTTGCTATGGGGATTGAGTGCATGCTCTTCAGATACATTATTTCGAATATGATCATGATAAAATAAAAATGCTATGCTTAAATAACTATGCCATTAACTTATATATTTTTCCTAAGTCAGAAACATCTCGTTATTAATTAAATGTATTTAAATAAATATTATTCTTTTACTATAACTGCTATTGAACTCGTAATTTAAAAAGAAATAAAATATCACGAATGTGTGTGTGTAACTGATTTAATTATGGCTCAATTTTTTAGCTTTTTTACTCAACTTTGCAACATAAAACAGGTTGATTCATTGATCTGATTCATCTGATA
The DNA here is from genome assembly GCA_019973955.1 of Trichonephila inaurata madagascariensis. Taxonomy (NCBI): domain Eukaryota; kingdom Metazoa; phylum Arthropoda; class Arachnida; order Araneae; family Nephilidae; genus Trichonephila; species Trichonephila inaurata. The sequence continues at coordinate 172,170 of BMAV01014238.1, read as the reverse complement.
TGGCACCCAACTCTTCAAACGTCTATACCAGGAGTACTCAACCTTTTTTTCTACTGAGTCGCATACATATGTCAGCTACTTTACGAGGGTTGCATACATATACTAGTTATTTCACGCGGGCCACAACATGAGGATAAATGGAGAGAGGGTGGAAATGCTTTATATAAGACCAAGACAACATTGGAAATTTAAAATGTGGAAAATTGATCGAAGTATTATAACTCCTGCTTTGCTTTTTTTAATTATTGTTTTTTGTAATTCTTTTTTTTAATTTTATTTTTGTCACTAACACTAAATTAGAAGCATTTAAGAAACACTTCTTCACAATTTCTGCATTAATAAACGGTTTCATATGATTACCAATAATATAACAAACCTCATGAAGGAGATCTTCGAGGAAAAACATCATTGAATGATTCCTGTTAATTGGTATTTTTGAAATACAACACTTTCGTGACAAATCATACAATTACTGATCTATGTTTGTTTTTCACTACAAAATAGTCAACCTCCTAATCGTCTTGAAACGATTTATTTTTTTTCGAATACTTTTCGCTTGCAAGATATGAAAGATAGTTAAAAATTAGTTCCACCTATAAAATTGTTGCTACTCCAATGTTGTCTGCTATCACTAACCGTAACCTATTTAAAAAATAAATAATAATAATAATAATAATAATAATATCAATTCGTACCCGTACGACACAGACAGTAAAAAGCAAAATTGATGTATTTGATTTCTTAACAAAGTATTTCCCACCAAATTTTTAATATTATTTTTTCAAATAAATACATTTCTAAGAGAATTGAACAATGACCGGGCCACTTAAAAAGGCTTGGTGGGACGCATACCTCACGCGGCCCGCAGATTGAGTATCGCTGGTTTACACCATGCTAACCAGAGAAATTAAATTTAAATCCCTACTGATATAGCGTGCAACAGTTTGTCAATCTGAAAGCAGTTATAAGTATATAATATCAGTGTAAATGTGTATTTTATTTTTATTATTATTCATTAAATTGATATTTGTTTAAAAAAAATAATCTTTTGTTTTCGATTTTTTATTATGCTCGCGCCCCCTTCGTAGAGTTATCACGCCCGCCTCCGGGGGGGGGGTGCACCCACGGTTTGAGAAACACTGCATTACAGCAATGATTCTCAAACCCCCTAGGATGCTTGATAACCCTATGTGGGGTCGTGAACACACGTATCCAAAAGACGAAAATGAAAGGTTTCTTTAAAAACAAATTATGATTTAAAAGTAATTTATATTTAAAATGTAAATTACTCAAAAATAACGTGTACAAAATTTAATCCTTATCATGATAATTTAAGTGTATAATTAAGGTCGTATTGTCGCTTTAGCGTCAAGGTTATTTTTTATTACATTCAATAAATTGTTATTACATGAAAGGGAGAACGATGAAAAATATGATTCAAAAAGGGGTCGTAAAAACACCATACCGTAATACAAAGAGCACACCATTATTTGCACGTAACACATCGAGTGTATATGAGATTTCTTGCCACGTTCTATGAATCATTACAAGAGCATTAATTCAAATGGACACACACTGCAATTAAACTTCAGTAGCCACTGCAATTTCATCAGTGCCACTTATTGAAAATTCATTAACCAAGTTTTTCACGCAACCCTTTAAGAAGTTCAAAGGTGTTATGTCTAGAGATCTGTGTTGACACTTTATTGAACATTATCTTTCCATTCATGTCCTGGAGAAGTTTTTCTCACTTCACTGTGGTTGTGCCTCATTTACGCTGTACACGTATTGCAAATTTAAACTCTATAAACCATGCTTCAACTTGCGCTTATTCTTGCTGTGAAACCATCTTTAAACGACAATGTTTAGAAACGAGGACTGCATTTCATTAAAAAGAAAGTTTTATCGTTTCTTTATGTAACACAAAAAACGCGTAAGTAAAAACCTTATTTTTTATTTTTACTTAATTTTTGAAAGTGTACTCATACTTTTCGGACACCCTTTATTTTTGCATGAAACAAATGAAGCACAAGACCAAATTTAAAAATCATTATAATTAACTACGATACAAACTGAAAATCGAATCTTTGAAAGTACATTTCTCCTTAAGAAAACACAAATTTTCTTTTAGCTCGAATGAGAAATGAAAATGAGCCAAAAAAGAAGACAATAAATGAACAGATCCATCCCATGCCATATCCAATGGAAAGAAAACATAGATTCAACTTGAGGAGAAATGGAATAACACACAATAAACGCGCGGGAGTTTCTCCACACTCTCCGACGGTGTAAGTGAAGCAGATAAGTGACAGTACTTTGACAAGCATAATATTAACACTCTGATCTCATCTAGATATGTGGAATACTGGAATCTTTCAAATTCTATCGAATGAATCTCCATTTGAATCGAATGCTTCCATTTGGCTTGTATAGAAATTCAAGAATAATATAAGATATTCACTTCTTTTAAGGTATCCGACTACGTTCGGAACCATGATTTGAAAAAAAACCCGCATAAATGGATACTTTTCGTGATATGTAGTGTCACTTAGATTAGAATACAGATATAAAATTGTTTTAAGGACATTATGACAAAACAAAATATTTAAATATGATATTTTGGCAAAAAAATTCACTTAGAATAACCTTTTTTTCAAAATGTTCTCCTTTTATAAAAAGGCCGCGGTAGCCGAATGGTATAGGTATCAGACCGTGGGGCTTACCTTGTCACGAGTTTGAGCCCAATACCACTAAAGACCCGCCGTGTAGGGCAGCGATGCACGTTAAATCTGTCGAGAGCTGAAACGTCCTCCCGTTGGTGTGGTAGATAGGAGAGGGGGTTCCAGTCTCAGGTGTCGTCCACGTCACTTGACCATGGTTCAAAATTACGTAGTCCGTCGACAAAAGTCCTCGTGTAGCTAAACAATGCGACGTTAATAATCAATCAACCTTTTATAATAAAAAATGCTTCTATAATAATAATATTTTGTGCTTATATAAAGTAAAGACTTCTCCTTAGAGTCTGAACTAGGATTTTTGAAAAATTCAAATTATTTTAAGAGTTACTACCAATTAAAATAATGATCGGCGTTGTTTCCTGAAAATTTCTCCCCTCTGTTGCAGTAAAATATGGATAAATCCACTTCTAAGTTATATATATTTCAAAAGTTCTTCTTCAGCCTCTGTGTATAGATCTGAGCTATATACAGGCAAAATATTATTGTAATAGAAACATTTTTCATAAAAATAGAATATTTTGAAAAAGGGTCATTCTAAGTTCATTTTTTTGTCAAAATATTGAACTTAAATAATTTTTTTTACTGTAATAATTCTCTCACACACAAATAGTTTTATATACGTTCTCTAATTTAAGAAACACTAAATATCATAAATATTTTCCATTTATACACTTTTGCAAACTCACGGTTCCGAGCGTAGTCGGATACCTTAATTTAGATTGCTACAAATTGTGTGTTGTGTGAAATCAAATTATGTTTTTTCCCTTGCAGATATATCCACATGTGTTATCAAGGCTACTTGGAAAGAATTTAAGGTATCATTTTCATTTGAAATATTTTAAATCGTTTCTGCTTATTTGTATAGAATTTTTTTTTTATGTTCATGCCATGTTTAGATTATGAAAAAATTTCTTAATTAATAATCAATAAAATCGTTTCGCATAAAACCACAATTTTTATTGCACAACACTTCATTGACTTATACAAACATATAAATCTTTCTTAGTTATTGATTTTACACAATTTTCTTTAATTATTGTTGAAATTTGATCGAAGGATGTCTTTACCCAGTCATGGCATTCAAATATGTATTTAGTGCAATATTGTTTAAGTTTCTAAAATTATCATTTATGCACTTTTAGAAATTTTTTGGCATTTTGTATCAAACATGATTAACACCAATTAAATTTCACACTCAATACTTCACACAGTTTTTCAAGGTGTTTAATGACTTTCAGATTATTTACAATCGAAAGGTACCATAAAGCATTTAAAATAAGGAGAAAAAAGGGACATTGGAGCAAGGGGATTCATTTAGTCTGATTAAAAAAGTGAAAGAATTATTTGCATATTTGTAATGGGTTTTAATAAAAATACATAAGTAAAAAATAATTCGTTTTTAATGAGATTCATATGGGAATTGAATTATTTCTTTGAGATTTATGTTTGTTAGATTTGATGCATGTTGCAGAATTCAAATTGTATTTAAATATGAATTGAGGATTTGTTTTCTGCTTTGAATATTATTTCATTTAAAATATTTAAATGACATATATAATCGTGAAATATATTTAAAGATTTTTTCATGAAATAGATAGTTTATTCAATGACCATATCTTATTTTGAATATTTTTTTTCAAAATATTTTCTTTTTCTTGATTGAAGTCTTCAATTAAAAAGATGCGCTTACATAAATACTCATTTTCAGTAAAAGCAGAGATGAATCAAATGTTTCCAAACCCCCTATGTGTAACATAATTCATAATTGCAAAATATACACAAAAGATTTCTAAAGATCATATAGCACTTCATATCGAAGAAAGAATCTACTATTATAACTTTAAAATGTGTAACCTTTAAATTTAACCTTATCGAGTATCTTTCAAAAATAGTTC
>BMAV01014238.1:137317-151511 GCA_019973955.1 Trichonephila inaurata madagascariensis | reverse complement strand
ATTCGTGCCTGGCGTGTAATGAGTTTTAGCCCAGTGCCACTGAAGACTCACCGTTTAGAGGGGGTCGCTGCACGTTAAATATACTGAGGGTAAAACGTCCTCCTGTTACTGGGTTGTGGAAGTTAGGAGAGGGAGGTGCCAGCTCTGGTGTCGTCTTCGTCATTTGATCAGGGTTTAAAATTATGATGTCTGTCGTCAATAGCCCTCGTGCAGCTTTGTAGTGCAACGTTAATATAGCTTTCTCACCCCTTCTCTCTCGATTTCTTAACATTACGTCTACAATAGTACATCGCGGATGAATTCTTCTTAACGTAAAGCGAATGATATTTATGTTTTCGTCGCATTATAAGTGAACATGAGAGCTATTGGCAACGGGCCTTATAGTTGTAAGGGACTTTGAGCTTCGGTAAATTTGACGCACATCAGCTTTCTGTACTCTGCAGGTTTTTTGTGGCGCTAGGACTCAAACCCGTGACACACTGGCCACAGATTTGTGATCCTAACCACTAGACTACCGATGCTACATTCAACTTAAAGAGACCTCTTTTAACCTGCATGGATTGTTTAAAGAAAAAATATATTGATCTCGAACATCGATTAACTCAAATCTACTATGAACATTGGACTGTAGAGCCAACTTACTATTCGAAAAGTCTCTTATTCTTCTTTCATTAATGAAAGATTTTTATTTGACTACATCATGATACTACTACACGATAAAATGCTTAAAATATTTTAAATCCGTATTCAAATTTTTTACTGAATAAAACATAGAAGCAAAGTAGAATACACACTGGTAGACAACTTCTATGGACTGACGGTGCATAGGAGATTATATTAAGTGCAAGACACAGAATGAAAAAAATTGTGCATTTGAAAACTTATTATTTGAACACCTGTTCATCATGTGATAGCACTAGAGGACTTGGTAAAAATATTTTGACTCATGAGGAAAATGTATTAAGTGAAAATTATACTGGCAAGCTTTAACTGATGTACCTAAATTTTAAGTATGTTTTCCTGCCAGAATTTAGATTAACTTACATTTTGACCATAATTCGAGATATTGAAGTATGACAAAAAATAACAGACGTTACCAGGTAATTAGATAGCGCCGGCATAGTTGTCTCTTTGTAAAGCATTTCAAAACACCGTAATGTGAAGCAAATTCACCGGAAAGGTTATGCTAGGCTCCTGCAGGAGGCAAGCAGATTGGTCTATCTGAAAAAAGGGGGGCACCATACTTTGGTGAACTGCAAATGAATTTACTAATGTTACAAGAAGTAACATGAAATTTGTTGGCAAGCTCTGCGATTTTTAACAAGATCTGGGGATGAGAACAGCACCTAATTTAATATTTTCCTTACCTAAACAGAAGCAGACTATATTAAATGCATTGGTTTTTTTTATTTCTTTTGTAAATTTCTACAGTTTAGTATGAAATAAGATCATTTTCCTTTTTGTACATTTCTAATTTCTGTGTTCTTCGACGATTTTGGTGTTTTTTCCAGTCTGATATAAACTGATCACGATGAAAAGAAGAGTCTTCTTGAGGAACAGTTAAATTTCAATTCATAATAAGAAAAAGGAAAAAAAAAAACTTACTAAAGAAATAAGTAACATTAAAGTAATAAACGTCATTTTATTTTCTGTTACGTATGAGATGAACTTTTAAGTTTATGTTACGAAATTCTCATTACAAAGTTACGAAAATCAGTAAACTAATAATTTTTTGAAAATAATCTTCTGTTTTCGCCTTTTCAATATGCTTGCATCCCCCTCGTAGAGTTATGACACCCCCGAGGGTGGGTGCACCCCACGGTTTGAGAAACGCTGCTACACGTTATTCCACGTTTTTCAAGAATGAAAAAGCGAAGAGTTAAAACTGCTGATGGTGATCAACAGAGCTAAAGCCTCTCGCTTGAAGGTCTATCTATAAGAAAATTTCGATGAATGACTAAAAATCAAATATTTCTCTTTATTATTCTGCTGATTCAAGATTCCAATAATCAGGCAGAGTAAAATCCCACACACATCCTTCTTTTATTCCTGCGTAGGGATAGATATTACTTTTCCCAACTGCAATCAGAATCGGTTTCCATGTTTTTCATTGGAGGAAAGACAAACAAAAGGCAAGGAAAGATGCGCGTGCCTTCATTTGCATCATCAAATTTTCAAAATCAGCGTGTCTTGAGACTTTTTCCTTTGCATCTCCTACCCATCACCTACATAAAAAAAATTGAACGTGAATCTTCAGCATTTTAAAGGTAACAACGAAAAAAAATATTTAGTTACGCGGAGTAGCTATCAGAAATATGCTCTGCTAAATTATTTTCTGATTTTGAGCTTTTATTAATTTGTGTTCTTTACATGTTTTTATTTAACAGTATTTTCTGTTTTATAGCAATTACTTTTATAATTTTTATCTTGTCAGTTTTTATGACTAGTGTTGTTTCAGTCAAGTTGGATGTTTGTGTGATTCTTGGTACATTTAAACCCTTAACTGGTTTGCCCGTACAACGTACGGACCACCGAAAGCTAGCCACAACCTATTTGCCCGTACGCTGAACGGGCACTAATATTTTCATCTTTCTATCGTTAATTTGAACATATTTTTAATTCTTATAGTGATATTATTAGTGCTAGTGTTTTTAAGAGATGCAGTTTGTCCTTGTGGCATTGAAACACTTCTCATCCAGATATTTTTTGTGTGTGTGTGTGTTAAAAGTAGGGATTTTTCATTGGAGGCAGGAAACTACATTTAAGGCTGTTTTCGGTAAAAGTACGAGAGCTCTAACTAAGCGCGAAGCACATTTTTAGACAGAAAAAAGACCCAATTTCCATGGAAATTTGCAATATTATAACTCGTACCTCTGTTAACAATATAGTGTTTTTAAAAATTTTAAAATATTCCGTGAATACTTTCTTTTTTGTTTTAATACGGGAAGGCAAAGCTCACTTAACATTACGGTATAGAATAAAAATGCGATACACATTTCATACCAGAAAATATGAATCAAATCGTTTAAAAGTGGGAAGTATTATAAAAAATGTCGCCCTCTAAAGGATAGTGAAGCCAGAATATCATATTAATTTTTCATTTCTTTTGTACCTGAAAAAAATGTTCCAAAATTTCGGGTCATATTCTTTAACATTAACTGAAAACAGCCTTAAAATATTCGATAAAGAACAAGTATTGGCAAGAGAACATGCAATTTGTTGCTTGAGGAGAACTGAAAATGAAAAAGAATAATCTAAAAAAGCCTATATTATCTCTGTCTCCATTGCCATGTAAGACTTCAGATTCCATCATGCATTAAATTGTGTGTGCTCACATATATGTACTCACACACAAAATCCTCAACCATTTGAAAAAGATGTACAAACATGAAACTTTTTTTTTGTAAGTATGACGGAATTCTCTTTTTAAGATATAAGAAGCATTCTTCATAGCATGTAAAGTGTACTTATGAAAAGCAAACTTTTAGGGATTTTTATGTTCCGCAATTTGTAAATAAAATATAGTGTAAAAACTTTAAAATTGAAAATTAAAAAGAAAAAAAATTCTTCCCTATTCGCATTTTGTTGAGTTATATACTTAGTTATATGCAATGAAAAAGGCGCCTTTTTTTTAACATTTTGGGCAAAAAACTTGACCGCCAAAAACCGACTACCCAAAACTCGCCGTTTTGGTGAAAATTTTCAAAATTTCTTTTATGTTTTTATTTTATAGCTCACACATTTAAGATTCCAAAAACAATCTATTTTGGTTTCTACAATATTTAGAAGCAAATTTATAGCATAATTAGTAAACCGGAACTAGATTCTTACAAAAATATTTTTAACATATTGAATTGAAATTTTCAGAACATGTTTTATGTAGTTCTATCTGTGTTATGAATTAAAATCTAATCTCTGTGTATATATTTATGTACTTTATTGCTTTTTTATGAAAACAAAATCATTAATTTCTTAAAAAATCGAGTTTTTGTATAAAATTTGGCATATTTAAAAAAAATAAAGTATTACAAATCTTTTAATTCCCGATACATATAAAGATGTTGTTTATGTACTGTATAAATATTATTTGAATACATTTATTAGAATTTTGCATAACTGCAATTTTTCGTCAATATTTCACTAAAAAAAGACAATTGTTATAGTCTAAGAAACTCTCAAGAGAACAGCAAAAGGGTAAAAAAAAGTCCGAATTTGTTAAACATGACGATAAAGAGAGCTTGAGCTATAGATATGGTGAGTTTAAAAATGTACAATTAGAGAGAGTAGTACATTTTTCATATTGTATTAAAATCTTTACATAAATTTTCTGGGAAACTATGTTTTTCAATATTTTTTCAATTTCGGAAAAATTCACTACAGGATTTTTGTTCAAGATATTGCACTGAAATTTTCAGAAAATGTTTTATTTAGTTTATCCGCATTCTAGATTATGATCTAATCTCTGTTTATATATTTAAGCATTTTATTGCACTTTTTGTGTAAAAATAATATTAGGTTTATTTTTTTAAAATTGAGTTTTTGCATAACAATTGACATATTTCAAAAACTTTCAAATCTTATAGCTCTAAGCACAGATAATGATTCTATTTATGTAATGTATAAATATTATTCGAATATGAATTTCGATAAAAGTTTTACCGCAGCTGCGATTTTTCGTTAAAATATCACTCAAAATTCCTTGCGTATCCAAAATTAATTTTAATTTTGTTGAGATTGTATTTGAATTCCTAGTTTTATGCCCCATTTCAAATAAAAACGTGTGTGTACTTATGTACGCACGTAAGAAGTTATGCTTCTTTGGCGTAACAAGATTAAAATCTTTCTAAAAATCCTTAGCATTGCAAGCTCGGCCAAAGACGAAAGGCGGTCCCGAGCAGAGTTGAACTATACTAACCTACAGTCAATCGAACAAGCCAAACCTGAGATAAACACGATTTAAATAAATTTGAACACTCCCGCACAGGGACAATAGGACCAATAATATGGGGAGGGGGTCGAAGGCGGGATTGACCTGTCCCGTTCTGCATATTTCTAGACAAAGCATTTTCGTATCCGTTCCTACGGAAAGCAAAGCAAAGGTTCGCTGACGCGGGGGTATAGCTCAATGGTAGATAATTCGACTGCAGATCGAGAAGTCTCCGGTTCAAACCCGGGTGCCCCTTTCTTTAGAGAAGTGAAGAGAAATATTTTTCTGAGAATTTCGAAGGCAGGAATGATTTGTCCTGTTCTGTATATTTCTAGACAAAGGATTTTTGCATCCGTGACGGTGTGCGCGCGCATTGTAAAAATTTACCCTCATCCTATTTCTCTAACGCCTCAAAAGAAGTATAACTTCAAAAAGTGTTTATTTAGTATTAGTAAAAAGTGTTTATTAGTGCCTTAAGGGGTTGTTAAAGGCGCGTCGATAGAGAGATTGTGCGTTAAATCTGTCGAGACTCCCATTCGTCACATTAGCGTTGTGTGGTAGCTTGATATCTGAGATGCCAAGTAACATCCCCACTTTTAACCGTGGTTTAAATTTGTAAGGTTCATTACCAAAAGTCATTTCTTTCAAGTACAGAGTTAATAAACAATCTATGTAACAACAAATAACTATCTTCCATTAAATGAATAAATTCATACTATAAGAAGTACTAAACATTCTTAATTACATCAGTTTCATATTTCATATAAAATGAATACTACTCAATTTATTTTAAAATAAGTCTTAATCCTTGCACCCATTTAATCCGTAAATGTCAGACGAGAGCTATTGATTTCAGAAAGTTTCCATTCCAACATCGAGTCTATTCAAAATATTTGAATATGCCGATGTATTTGGACGAATTCCAAGCACCAATATTATGATTGTCAATACACTTTTAACCCTTCTGGAGACCTCGCTTTCTCTCGTCTCCTCTCCCTAGAGTGAAGGGAGAAAACTCCCTGTGCTCTTCGTAAGTACAGTTCATATTAAAATTCCATTTATCTTTCAGAACCCACGCTTTCTGGAGTTCTGAAAGACAGGGCGTGGGGAGGATCTTTCCCTAATGATTGTTTTCTTAAACGGTCTTCTGTCTTCCCTCTGGGAGAGAAGTGCAGCTTCTGTTTTCTTAAGCGAAAAGGTTGGGAAAGGGTTCGATTTTTAATTCTATCTTAGAATTAGTCAACAGAAAGTAAGTTGCATGCAGGTTTAATGTAACCAGTTGGTTTTGTGTCGTGCGTGATATTTATCTACAATTTGGAATTCACTTATTTGTGCTGATTAAGTTTTGTGATTGAAATAAATCTATCATGCAGCTAGTATTGTTTTAATGGGTCGTAAGTTTCAGTTCTAAAGCCACAAGAGACCCACCATGCATTGAGGTTAAAACTGTCGATTATTAAGTTCTTTATGTTGGTGGATGTGGAAATTTGTTGACTGTTTTGCCATTTTAGGCGTTGTTCTCGTCATTTGAATGTCATTCTGAATTATGATATCCGTCAAGTAAGAACTTAATTAATCAATCAATAAGGTAATTAGAAAACAAATTTGACCATCTACCTCATTTCTAATTCCTTACTAAAGACTGAACAGTCAACGTACGTTAAACCCCATTACACACAAAAAAAAAATGTTTGATGAAAACAGAATTCGGAACTATAACTAGATTGAATAGACATGATATCATGAACACTCGATTCCCATTGTCTTCGTTTGGAGGGGAAATAGCAGAGCTCTAGTTATGATTTAAGAATAACTTAGGAAAATAGTATAAATGTGTGTATGTGAGACAGAGGAAGAGGGAGGCATCGTATTAAACTGTTTGATAACCACATATTTAGACGAATAAGCATATTTTTTATAAACATTTTTAAGAGGAAATCTACTATATAAACTTTAATCAGCAGTCAGAAATATTATAAATAGTGAACTCAAAGAATTATGCTAATTTTTATTTTCATTGAAAAAGCATATTTTTCCCTAAAGTTGGTTTTTTACGAAGAAATGTGTGAATTCAAAAGAACACCTTACAAAAATGTATATTAGATTTAAGAAGATAATATTATACTTACAGCAGCGTTTCTCAAAGGGTGGGGTGGGCCCCTTGGGGGGCCGCGATAACCATACAAGGGGGGAGCGATCATATTGAAAATTTAAAGCTTTTTAAAAAAAAATAACCGGAAAAAAGCAAAACAAAATACTTTCTTCCATAATAAAAAAATACACAACAACACTGATATAATTTATGTTTATCATCTGGCGTTTTTCCGTCATCAAATAGCTATCTTTGATCCCAAAACCAAATTAAATATATATATATATATATATATATATATTGTTTAATTTGCTGTGTAATTCCTCGATGAGAGATTTTTTACTACGTTTTCTTTTTAAACCTAAAATATTACTCGATAAAGGAAAAAACGAAAAACAGACCTTAAAAAAATTCTAGAAAGATTAAAAATTCCTCACTGTAATTATTGAAATACTGTACATTAGTTATAGAAAGAAAGAGAAGACATGATTCACTTTTCAGCCAGACAGCATAATACATTTGCAGACCATTTGATTTAACTTACTGGTATGGTTAGTTCTACATTAGTTCCGTCCCATCTTTTTTTTTTTTTTCGCTTAGGGAAATTGTAAATAATAAAGAGTTTTATGATATTTGGAAAAAGATTGATTGATTTGAAGGATTATTTGGCCAAGATTTATTTTTATGAGTATTCTCAAACCTATAAAGCATAGTGAAAAACGTCATAATTCTTTTTAGAACATTCATATTTTTATTCTGAATACACTTTTAACCCGGGAGCGGTGGTGCGGGGTATCTGTAATTTCTATTGAAGGAAGTTGAAACTGATCAAGCAAAGGAAGAATCTGCTGAAAGAATGCATATTATTCATGATTGAGAAACGCGATGAACATGAAACGAAAGGAAAATTTTCAAATGCTTCCTGAAGAACTCCATCAACTAAAATATGAAGCCATAAGTGTACCACAAGGTTCAGTTCGCCTTGTCAAAAAGACACAAGAAAGAAAAAGTTCAACTTGCTATTTGTTGATCACCAAAGGTGTCACGAGTTCGAGCCCAGTACCACTAAAGACCCGCCGTGTAGGGGAGAGATGCACGCTAAATCTGTCGAGAGCTTAAACGTCCTCTCGTTGGAGTGGTGTGGTAGTTAAAAGAGGGCAGCTCAAGTGTCATCCTCGTCACTTGACCATGGTTCATAATTACGAGGTCCGTCTCCAAAAGTCCTTGTGTGGCTGAACAGTGCGACGTTAATATTCACACACTCGATCATGAAAGCTCATTAAAACTACAATAACTTGAACAAAATATGACAGCTTTGCCAGTAAATAACATTCCTGTAATATTAGTGAAAAGTGTCTCTGATTCGAGTCCTTTATTAAGGTCTTGCACTTTTGATTAAATTTCGTTCAGTTTCATTGGATTTTTTCTCAACTTATCAAAGAAAAATTGAAAAGTCCTTAAAAGCCGGTAAGCATACTTTCTCTTAATTATCTTATTCACTGGAATTCCGACTTTTATCGTGTACAGTAAAAATAATTATAAACAAATGATTGGGGTGACTGAGTTCCCCCACACTACCATTAGCGTTAGTATCGAGTGCGTGCCTTCTCCCGGGTTAAAACATTTTGAAGCTTTCTCGCTTTAAATATTAAAAAGTAACACAATTATTCTCCATCGGAATTTTTTATTCTTTTTCATTATTTAACATTAATTCTGAAAGCTAATTCTGTGAGGTTTAAAATTGCAGTTCTTTTAAAACTATTTACAATTTTAGCATTTATCTAAAAAAAAAACATTTTACATTTTTGTATACAATGTCGTGCACGCAGTTTTATTCTCCTTACAGTTCAGCTATTATATCAAGAATAATGTTTTATTTTTTTTAAAAAATGAACACGTGCAAAGAGCCGGTACTTCAGCCAGTATACGTTTAATGTATCAGTACTAAAGAAGATTTTGTATTATGAACAAGTTTAATAATTGTTAGTGATTTCCATGTTCTTGTCTTGTAGAGCAAAGTTTTTCAAAGGAGGTTTAATACCTGAGTTATTTTTCTATATTTAGCTGAGATCTATATTTTGTCTTCAAAGCAGCCACCACAGAAAATCCGGTTTAACAAATGTAGGATGTTGAAAATGGTAATAGTATACGAAGTGTGCTTTTGTTTTCAGTGCAGAAAATTCATCATCCACCTCTACCCAAAATTCAAAGAGCTATTTACTACAAAATTGCCTTTTAATTCTTCACTGCATCTTAAATCTATGAAAATTTCTTCTTCGGAAGTTAAGAGCCCTCCTAGAGTATTTTGAAATAGATCCCTAATCCTCTCGTAACTTGCTATCAAGTTGTCCTCATCAAGAAAATATTTTTTTAAATTCTTTGCCAACATGGCTAAATGGTACATGGTTTTAAAAACATCTTTCACATGTTGTTCTTCAGATTTTTAAGTTTTAACACATAACGAGCAGGGGCTTTTTTTTCATCATTTACTTCAGTAGTGGTAAATCCAAAATTAAAGTATTTCTGAGAATATTTCCTTGATTTTAAATTTTCGAAACCATGCTCGTCTGTGTACTTGTTGATTCTTTATTATCGTCAAATGTTCGCTTACGACTTAAAAATGTTTGTATGATTTTGTCAAATGTCTGTTGATCTGTGCAAGATGGTTGTGGGCTGTTTACCTGGAAAATCTTTCAGGTACAACAGCAAGGTCACGAGTAAGTCGAAGAACAGTTGTCACCCTATGTCATCGTGTGTTAAATTCCAAGTAACGATCCTATCCAGAAGTCGATGCTTTGTGGTTACCCTGTCCGATCTTCCTGTTGACAATGCCACTTGTTAGAAATTCATTCCATAACCGAGAGACCACCTTAGGGTCACTTGTAACCATCGAACCAAATCTGCTTGCAAAAGGCTAGCTTCATGCCTGCCAACGGCCCTTCATCTCAATGAATCATTTAAATGATTATGACAAGTAATTCTCACTACAAACAGACTAACTTCTTTATTTTAAAGCAATATTTACAAAACTAGAGGCAAAATTCCCATATGCTTGAACGGTCTTAATCTAGTAGTTCTGCAAAAACTAACGGTAAACAACATCCTTTCCTAAATCGAGAAAAGGTTAATATTGTATTACCCTTTCTACAAAATATTCAAATTACAAATTTTATCAGTTTTACTGGAGTTGATTTAAAATTATGACGATAAACATGTTTCTGACCTTAATTTTAGACATGAGTATATTATTTCAGTAACATTATGATAGACAGAAAAATCAACTACGACGATAACAATGGGCTTACCGTTAAGGTATCCGACTACGTTCGGAACCGAGATTTTGCAAAAGTGTATATAAATGGATAATATTCATGATATTTAGTGTAATTTACATTAGAAAATGTATATAAAATTTTTTTAAGAATAATATTACAATAAAAAATTATTTAAGAACAATATTTTGACAAAAAATGAACATAGAATGATCCATTTTCAAAATATTCACCTTTTGTGGAAATGCTTCTGTTATAATAATATTTTTCCTGTATATAGCTCAGACCTCTGCACAGAGGCTCAACTAGAACTTTTGAAATATATAACTTAGAAGTGGGTTTATCCATGTTTTACGACAACAGCGGGGAGACATTTTAAGAAAAAAACGCCGATAATTATTTCAATGGATTGTAATCCAGAAAATAATGTGAAATTTTCAAAAATTATAGTTGAGCCTCTGTACAGAGGTCTGAGCTATATATACATCAAAATATTATTATAATACAAGTATTTTTTTATAAAAGGAGAACATTATGAAAAAAAGGTTATTCTAAGTTAATTTTTTGTCGAAATATTGTACTTAAATACTTTTTTTGTCAAAATGTCCTTAAAACAATTTTATACACGTATTTTAATCTAATTGAGACTAAATATTATGAAAACTATCCATTTATGTGACTTTTTAAAATCACGGTCCCGAACGTATTCGAATACTTTAATGTATCCGACTACCAGATTTGAAAACTAGCATTATACGCCATGTGGCTGAAATCCCTTGTGAATTATTTTGCGCCACCACTGGAAACGTTATTATGATTTTTCAATATGTTATTGATGTCAATAGAGCACATATTGAACATATTCTGTAAATGAATTAATTTTAACGATTCTAACATATTTTGTGTCCTTCTTTATACACTACAATTCCTCCTAGTTGGCAAAATTTAAACTATTTTTTTTACTGCAGAAACCTTTTTCCCTTTGTTTCATGTAGCATATATTCCGAGTTTCATCACATTCCGATAAGCAGAATGGAATATAACATAACCGGAATGTAACCACCCGGCATATAATAAATATATTTTATATCAGAGAAAACTGATTTATTGTAATAAAAATCAATGACACAATGAGATATGAGTCTTCGTATGAATTTGTTACATCAGAATACATTATTAATTCAAGAAGATTTTATAATCTTAAGAAAAAGAAAATAAGCCTATAATTATATATCATTTTGTTCGTCATCTCAAAGGTAGCCTCAATGAGGTTGTGTTTACATAGAGGTTCAACCCTATGTAAACAGAAGAAGCCACTATTTTTGAAGCAAGGTATGGCGGAGAACGAAAAAATTGGATAGTTTTTAATAATGTTGAGGGATAAATGTGTTAAATGTGGATGAGACGCATCCACCCAAAATTTTCGCATCCATCCAATTGGCCTTATTAATGCCTATGTTAATTCGAAAGGAATCTTTCATTATAAATTGAAATAAACAACGAGACGATAGCTTCAGAAAAATATTGCTCCCATTTAGCCGAATCAAAGGTAGATATGAAAAACGTCCAGAAATAGTAAAATGGAAGGTAGTCGTGTTTCATGACATTGTCAACTAGAAGAAATTTGCTAGAGATCAGTTGGGATGTTTTACCTCATCCATTGTATCCACGAGACCTCGGGTCCTCAGCTTTATATCTACGGTGGAAATTGCTTAACACGAAACTGAAGGGACTGAAATATTTTTTCGTGTCAAAGGATATTGCAAAAAAAACCCACCTTATATCAAAGAAAAGATTCTTTTGAGAAAAAAAAAATAGAGAGAGAGTTTTTGTGAAATAATGTGATATTTTTCTTTGCATTGTTCTTCGCACCATTGGAATGTGCGTCTAATTAACTCGCGATACTTTTCATAACGTTCTCATTTCGGATGATGTAGAAACTGGAGCTGCACTATTCATTACATTTTCTTCACCAAAATCTGCATCAATGATATTTATTGAGCTTTGAATGAACTCCAAAATGTCTTTGTCTGCCATATTTGGAGCTGTGCACACATTATCATCATCTCATCTACTACAATGAATTCTTCCAATAATACAATAGGAAAGCCCAAACAGGATGTTGTTTTCCGTATTTTATTCATTTCCAGAAGGGAAATCTTTTCGAGTTAAACAATTTACTTTCATGTTAAGAAAGAAAAAAATGCATAAAAATATATAGTAGTTTGTCGGCACCGTTGCATTACTTTGTGTAAACTGATGCTTCGTTTTAGCGTTTGCGCGTTAAGCGTACTTAAATGTACTTTAATCATTACAAAAACTCCTTAATGGAAAGTTTTCAACATTACATCAAAGAAAAAATTGAAGTAAGAAAAGATACCACCCAAAAACCTGTGAAATTTCGCAAAAATAAAATTTTGGGGTTGACTGACAAAATGAGAAATGTCGTGGAAAAAAATGAGACATAATTTAAAGGAAGGTATACAAAATTTAAGTGTGTTGCATTTAAGGTATCCGACTACTTTCGGAACTGTGATTTTAAAAAAGCGCATAAATGGGTAATTTTCATGATATTTAGTGTCGCTTAGATTATAATACACATATAAAATTGTTTTAAGGACATTTGGACAAAAAAAAAATTGTTTAAATACAATATTTTGGCAAAAAATTTAATTAGAATAACATTTTTTCAAAACGTTCTCCTTTTACAAAAAATGCTTCTATAATAATAATAATATTTTTTGTGTGCTTATATAAAGTAAAGACTTCTCCAGAGAGTCTGAACTAGGATTTTAGAAGCATTCATATTATTTTCAGAGTTACAACCCATTGAAATAATTATCGGCATTTTTTTCTACAAATTTCTCCCCTCTGTTTTCGTAAAACATGGATAAATCCACTTCTAAGTTATATATTTGAAAAAGTCTAGTTAAGCCTCTGTACAGAGATCTGAGCTATAGACAGGTAAAATTTTATTATAAAAGAAGCATTTTTCACAAAAGGAGACTATTTGGAAAATGGGTCACTCTAAGTTCATTTTTTGTCAAAATATTGTACTTAAATAATTTTTTTATTGTAATAATATTCTTAAGACAATTTTATATACATTTTCTAATCTAAGTGATGCTAAATATCATAAATATTATCCTTTTATACGCTTTTGCAAAATCACGTTTCCGTACGTAGTCGGATACCTTAAGCTTTCCTTCCTAATGGTCGTGGACTATCCAAGGAACGCAATACAGAATGGTCCCGAATTCAAGGTACAAACTATAGAAGTTGGTGCAGGCAATTCTAACAATCATTTATTGTATAGAAATATACACTGGTGTGCAAAACTTAAGCAACAATGTAAAAATTTAGCAGATAGCCATGAAATTGCAGAAAAGGAGGGCTGGAGATCAGTAGAGGGAACACGTAAGTCAGTAGAAACGTCATGCGTATGCAAATATCAGGAACAAAACGTCAGAAGCGATGTGAGCGTACGCAAAACGCGTGATGTCGGCGCGCGCTGCTCAACAGTAGAATGAAATGAAGGACGGAGACGCAATTCACCATATTCTCTGCAAGTGCCAGTGAGTCAGTTCGTGAAATATGGCTAGAAGAAATCATGTGGATGACTTCACACGTGGAAGAATGATCGGAAAGCTGGAGGAGGGGCGTACTGGCACCAGTGTAACTGCAGAGTTCGGAATCAACAAAAGTGTCGTTTCGCGCGCTTGGAAAGCGTTCCAACCCACAGGTACAGCTGTTAGAAAGGTTGGTGTGGCCGCCCGAGGACGACAATTGCAGGGGATGACCAATATATCATCCTGCAGGCGAAAAAAGTTCGACAGCAATCAGCAAGCGCCATTGCTCAGAAACTCTGTACAGCAACAGGTCGACAAGTGTAGCGGTTTACTG
>BMAV01014238.1:102010-117193 GCA_019973955.1 Trichonephila inaurata madagascariensis | reverse complement strand
ACTTAGTATTGTTATAAATTAATTACAAATAGGTACATTGCGCATTAATATATTTATGCATGTATCATATCAGTGTAAATATGTATTTTATTTATTGTGTCAGAATACATTTTGTTTGCTTATTTTCAGTAAATTAATATTTTTTAAAAATATTTTGTTTTCGACTTTTCAATACTCTCGCGCCCTCTTGTAGGGTTATCGTGCCCTCCTAGAAGGTCCTACAGTTTGAGAAACAATGACTTATATAAGTCGACTGTGAATTTCAGGAGATTCGATTTCATGATTTCTTCTGATTTAAATTGTTTGTATATTAATACAAATCCTTTATTCGTTTTTGAGCTCGATAATGCAAGAATATTTATATTTTTTGTAGGTTTTGTTGTCCTTTACCTCTACGGGACGGAATATTAATATTTCTATACCAAAAGAAGTAGCCTTCTAAAAGAAAGGGCTGGTTCAATATAGTCTTCTAATTATTACCTTCTTCTCTTAACTATCTGCACCCTACACCTGTGGTTATTATATCTATTAAGTTTTATTGAATTTTACTCAATTATACTTTGAAGTTGCATCAATTTAGAAATATTATTGATATTATGTTGCTGTGTGTTCTTTGTGAACCCTTTGAGCTCCACATTTTGTTATGGATTCAGTGGAATCATTGAATTGTGTATTTTTTTTATCTTAAGTACTTTGTTATTTATTTTATCTTGTTACGGTTCTTTCTGAGTTACAATTTGTAGCTGTAAACCTTCTATATGAGCGCGTTCTCTCTGCGAGAGTAAAAATCGTTCCATAGAACGAGCTAATGAATTTCCTCTATCTCTTTCAGTTTATGAACTTCATAGGTCCTCATTGCTAAGAAGATGAGCAGCACATTGTCTTGTTTACATTGTCCATCCTCACATAATAGTGTACATCATTGGCAAAAAAAAAAAAAAAAAAAAAAAAAACATCAAATCTGAGCGGCCAATCTTGAAAATCAGTTTTCTTATAAAACTAAGGATCAATTAAAGATTGATTAGATTTTTACCACACAGTAATAAAGGATTCAACTGCCACTCTTGGATCAAAGGCGAATGGTGCAGACAACACCGGAAATAATGAGCCCTGCACAAACCTTATATACACTAATCTAACTGTGTTCAGAACTGGAAGAACCTTGAATTTAATCCTTGGTTTTCGATTTACCAATAATATGAAATGGAAAATTGAGTCCCGCTCGAATTTCTCCAGATTTTCTGATGCAAGGTTATTATGGTATTATTCTGTGGAATAATGCAAATACATATAGTAGAGGAAAATGTTTACATTTAATATTTCCTTGGAATTTCTTATTTATTCATATTTAATACCTTTTTAATTCCAGGTGACCAGGACTACCAGATGCATGGAAATACAAACTGCATGGCTGCATGGAAACAAGAAAAAAAAATCAATTCATATATTTTGAATTTTTCTATTACTACTATTAGGACATGTTTGTTGTGCCAGATATATTTTTTTATATTTTTTTTAAATGACAGTAATATTTATTAAATAATAGTACATACAAAATTATACAGATGTCCTGAATGTGTCTCATGAATGCCAGTGTAGTCAATGCATATGTCATCTATCGGGAAAAGAATCTTCCAAAGTTTGGCTTGAATAACTTCAGAAGAGATATATCCAGAGATTTTGTCAGTTCTGCACTTGTAACTTCAAGAAATTAGCATCAGACTACAAAATGAAGTGTTCAGATCAAGAATAAGAAACCCTATGTAGCTAACAGGCCTAGAGAGTTCTGCCCACAGGCCAGAAAGATTCACAAGAAGACGATGTGCTGCTTTCAGCACAAAAGTAACCCAAGTTCATACAGAATGGATGCGTTGTATCTACAAAATTCTATTGTAATTAGGAAAAAAAATCATGTTTCACGAACTATCATGCTCCTTGAAGCGTGGTGGTTAAAATTATGCACCACAGATTTTTTAAGACTTTGGACACCCTTTATTTGAAAAAAACTATTTAATATTATTATTGTTTAGCTTTTGTTTAATAATTACAGTTTTGTAAGGTTTACCTAAAATATTGTAATTATTGCCCTGTAGTGCGTTATTTTTGTCAAAAATCCAGTGCATATATAAAAGAGTTAAACATTTTATACATCTCCCAAAATGAATCTTATTTAAAGTTTAAGCTAGTTTTTTTTCTCCTCAGGCTATATTTTTTTAAATTTAATATTTAAAATGTGGTATTACAAGATCAAGCAGACTGCTTGTATTATATTAGGTTAGGGGAAAAGAAATTCATTAAAACTGCATAAAAATCAAAACTTTATTTAACATATTTTGGATTGTCCGATTTGGGTCAAATATGCACCGTCTTGTTGTATAACTTCTTGCTATTTTGATGGTAGCTTCATAATGCCTCTCTCATAGATCTTGGTCCTTATTATCGAAAAACTACAGCAATCGATTTTCACAATCTTCTCTTGATCCCAATTTCTTATCACTCAGGAAGTTTTGCAATGCAAGAAAAAGGTAATAATCGCTTGGTGCCAGGTTTGTACTATATGGTGGATGCATTAAAACTTCCCAACCAAACCCCTAATGTTTCTAGCGAATCACTACAGACGTGTGGGGCCTGGCGTTGTCCTGATGGAAAACAACATATCTTTTTTGGCCAATTCTGGCCGTTTCTGGTTAATTGTTAGCTTCAAACGGTTCAGTTGTTGACAGAAAATATCTGAATTTAGTGTTTGGCCATACGGAAGCAACTCATAATAAATTATTCCTTTCCAATCGCACTAAAAACACTATGCAACCTTCCTGGAAGTTAGTCCTGGTTTCGACACCATTTGAGCTGCTTCACCTTTACTTTGAACACGCGATAGTTTTAGAACAATATTGTCGTATGTGACCTATTTCTCATCCCCAGTCACCATCCGCTTAAGGTATCCGACTACGTTCGGAACCGTGATATTAAAAAAGCGCATAAATGAATAATTTTTATGATATTTAGTGTCACTTAGATTAGAATACATGTATAAAATGGTTTTAAGGACACATTTTGACAAAAAAAAATATTTAAATACAATATTTTGGCAAACAATTAACTTAGAATAATCTTTTTTCAAAATGTTCTCCTTTTATAAAAAAATGCTTCCAAAATAATAATATTTCGCGCTTATATAAAGTAAAGACTTCTCCAGAGAGTCTGAACTAAGAATTTTGAAAAATTCACATTATTCTCAGTTATCGCCAGTTGAAATAATTATCGGCGTTTTTTTTTAAATTGTTCCCTTCTGTTGTCGTAAAATATGGATAAGCCCACTTCTATGTTATATATTTCAAAAATTCTAGTTGAGCCTCTGTGGAGAGGTCTTAGCTATATACAGGTAAAATATTACTATACACTGCTGGCCACCGTAAGTGCAACACCCTGAAGGAAGCATGCAAATAACATGAAATTTACAATATGAATTAGTGGAGATGAGATATGCAAAGGATTAGAATTTCAGCGCAGGCACACATCACGCTCGCCTGTGGCGCCATCTGAAAGCACTACTTAAAGCTTGGAGATTTCGACGATTTCAAGTTCAGCAATTGTGCTTTTCTTGTGGTTTTTTCAAAAAACGATCAGTTATGTCTCGTAGAAAACAGCGATCAGCATTTTATCAAGTATTCGAGTTTGACCGAGGAAGGATAGTGTCCTACCGAGATTGTGGATTATCTTTCAAAAAAATCGGTAGTCGTTTGGACGAAACCAAACAACTCTAATGCGGATATGTGACTGTTGGATGCAAGAGGGTACGACGGACCGACGTGGTCGATCGCATCCACCTCAGTGCACCACTTCAAGTGATTACTGGCAAATTGTGCGCATGGTAGTGACGGATCTCTCAGTCACATCACGAACCATAGCATAACACATTGAGTCTGTAACTCATCATTCAGTTTCTGCGCGTACCATTCAACGAGGTTTACAGCAGAGTGGTCTGTCCGCAAAACGTCCCTTGCTTGGTCTAAACTTGACGCAGAACCACAGACGTCTATGACGCCAATGGTGCGATGAAAGAAGGATGAGGTTGGAAGAATGGAATGAAGTTGTCTTTACTGACAAGTCACGCATCTGTTTGCAACAACACGATGGTCGGATTCGTGTTTCGAGACACCGTGGAGAGAGGATGCTGAACAGCTGCGTTATGCACCGCCACACTGGTCCTGCACCGGGTATTATGGTACGCGGCGGTATTGGATATCACTCTCGCACTCCTCTAGTACGCATTGCCGGTACTTTAAACAGCCAGCGCTACATTTCCGAGGTGTTGGAGCCAGTTTTCCTTCCTTACCTTCAGGGCTTGGCCACAGCAATATTGCAACAGAATAATGCACGACCAAACGCATTGTCCAAAGGTTCTTCGTCAATCACTATATCGAATTACTTCCCTGGCCGGCTCGCTGTCCGGATGTTTCGCCGATAGAAAACATGTGGTCCATGGTTTTTCAACGATTGACTCAGATTCTTCCCCATCTGCCACACCAGATCAACTTTGGTAACGTGTGGAAGCGGCTTGGTCTGCTGTACCCCAAGAACACATACAAAGTCTCTTTGAATCAATGCCGAGGCGTGTGGCAGCGGTGATCTCCAACAATGGCGGCTTCTTTGGCTACTGATTCTGGCAGGAACCATACTTCACAGAAGTCTATAAATTTAATCATTTGATACTTGGTCAACATGTTATCTACAACATAAATTTTGTTGTGCTATCTCTTGTCTTTCTTGGTGTTGCATTTACGGTGGCCAGCAGTGTAATATAAGCACTTTTCACAAAAGGAGTATATTTTGAAAATGGGGAAAATATTCTATGTTCATTTTTTTTCAAAATATTGTACTTAAGTATAATTTTTTATTCTAATAAAGTACACCAAATATCATAAATATTATCCATTTATAAGCTTTGTAAAATCACGGTTCTGAACGTAGTCGGATACCTTTAGAAATGGGTCGATTTCATTCCGTTTGGTCAAGTTTTCTTAGACGAAAATTCGATCCATCATGTTTTTGGGTGTTAATTTGTTTTGTACCCAAGCATTGATCTTCTTTTTTTATCCATCTTTGTGCAAATGGTTTAAAACTGTTTTATGGTCAATCTTTAGCTCCTGGGTGATGCTACGACTACTAACATGCCAATCATCTTCGATTATTTCTGTGATTTTATCGACATTTTCGACGACATTCCTGACCATCGTGGTGCATCTTTAACATAAAAAATGCCGGAATGGAATCGACAAAACCCAAATTGCATGTAATTAGCTGTTACACTATCGGCACCATAAACACCATGCACAATTTCAGCCTCCTGGCTTGAATTTTCGGCTATATCAAAGAAAAACTGTAAAATGTCCCGAATTTTTTTTTTTTGTTGGCTTTCATTTTTAACAACCTGTAACTAAACACTGAATGGACTAAACAAAAAAAAATAATTTTTTTTTAATCTGAAAGGTCTCACCTTGATAACGAGCATAAATTTGAAATTGTTTGATCGATACTTTACGAGATATCGATATTACAGCGATCTACCAAAAATACAATGAACTTCTTTTTCCCCAACCTAATATTTCGCACAAATGTTTTCAATGATGTTATCTATATAATGAACTAAAATATATGGTGACATTGAATAACCTTCAGTAAAGTTAAAGCTAATTTTCCCTCTAAAAATATTAAAGTACGCCTAGTATTCAGTTTCGGTTGGCTGTAACATAGGAAAAAGCGTTTATTCCTTTCTTTGAAGTCTATGAGTATTTCAGACGTGTTTCAAAAATATTTTTGCAAAATGTTGCATATTATTTAAAACATAGATTTTAAAAAATTCTAAAATTTAAAATTTCTTTAATTGAATGTGCATATTATTCCCTTCTGCACTTTTTATTACTGTGCATGGAAGTGAAAGTAAAAATGTGTAACCTTTGTGCGTTTGGGGGAATTTAAAAAAAAATAAGAGTCTGCAATTATATATATATAGTTGAAAAACCTTAAAATATATCTACACATTTTATGCATTCAAGACTTAAAAACTATCGAATAATTATTCTTAGCAACATCCAATACGAGCTACCTTAGTCAAAAATTTAGTCACACACTTTTAAATTCAAAAGCTTTTACTGATTAGAAACGTTGTAAAAATTATGAAAAAAGGGGTTTATCACACAGAAAGAGCACAGTAAATTCTTCAAATAAATCCCATGTGTGCGGATGAATTCGTCTCTGTAAATTTTAATCTTTCGAAAATCATTCTTTTACTAAGTCTGAAATGTTTGTTGAATTAATTCTATTTATATTTAATTAACAGATCAGCATTTGCTTCTTTTATGCTATAATTACTCTGACGTCAAACGTGCGTGATCAGATCTGACACTGGAATTCATTGCATATATCACGGTATAAATTGATTATAAACTTAATTAATGAATAAAATTTAGGTACTCGAATTCATCCTCCTATTTAATATATTCATTTGAATGCTGATAATTTTTGGCATTTACGCTTATTTACTCTTAGTTCAATAGCCTCAATTTTGAGTGTTTATATTTGAATATGCGTGTTGCAGTTCAATTGCTTAAATGGTTCATTTGATTTTCGATCATTATATGAAAGGCAATTAAAAGGAAAGAGGAAATACTCAAAAGAAGTTGAGTGATAATTTGATAGCAAAATATATCTTCAACATATTTAATATAATTTAGATAGTTAATTCTTAACAGTAGTGTTAATCGGTATTTGCTAAGATGTATCACTCAGATATAAATATTTAATTCTGCATTTAATTTTATTTTTTATAAACTTATGTACTGAATTATAAACATATCGGGTGTGCAGAAGGTCGTTCGCACTTTATAGAAACGATTTTGTAATTTATTTTTAAATCATCATTTTGAAATGCAACTTGGGAAACTTCAGAGTAATCATCTTCTAATGTTTTCTTTTGGATGGAATGTAAAATGAAAAATTTATTTTAAAAATGGCTCCTAAAATTGATAGAGGGTTCGAAGACTAATAACTACGCTTTTTGTGGAGAAATATTCGTATCAACCAATTATAAAGCGATGCAAAAATTTTGGTTAAATTTGGCTTGGTTTTAAAAAAAGATATTTATGATTTGTTAAGTTTGAAAGGAAAAAAAAATGTCTACCTGAAAATAAAAATGGAAACATGACCACCAAACCTCATATTTTGAATGTTCGAGTGAAAGCAAGTATCAAGTGAGTTAATTATCTGGTCCTAAAAGAATATCCTCTGACTCAAACGTTCATTGTATCGAAACTAAGAATGTTTTCTAGCACTGTAAGTAAAATCATTCATAAAGATTTAAAGTTAAAAAAAGATATTTAAACATAAAGTTCATTTCTTTTTATCGAAATATATTGTGAAATAAAAATAAAATGATGGAAAACTATATGAAAAAAAAAAAACACCTAGCTGCTAAAAATGAAAATTTATGGCAACACTCGATGAGGCATGAATATATTTCAGAGACTAATAAAAGAAGATCAATTTTCTATTGCTGAATAGACGAGAATGACTATACGAAATGGCTTCTTCGGTGTACAGAAAAGTTCCCAAAGGGGCTCATGATAGTTGCAGGATTTTGTTACAACGGCAAATTAAAAATCAAAAAAGTGTCACGTAAAGCCAAAACTATTTCATTCTACTATCAGCAGAATATTTTAGCACTAATTTTTGAAGAAATTCCAGCGTTATAAGGAAGTGACTTTGATAAAGTTGATCTTCATAAGACAAAACTTCTAGTCTCACGTCTTAGTCCACTGCCGCTTATTTGGCAAAGAAAGAATCAAAAACAGATATAAAGTGTATCCCATTTGATGAAATACTTGTAAAATCACTTGACGCTTCTGGAATGGCCTTTTATGCTTTCAATTTATTAAAGCGAGCCTTAGGAGAACGGCCTCTAAGTAGGGATTGCGATCTGAGATAGATTAATCGAAAAATTGATTTCTGAGATAAAAAAAAATAATTTCTTTTAAAATTTATATGTAGCTCTGAATCGATTCAGTGAATCAATATTTCATCCTAGAAAATCGAAATTCTATTTTTTCTGTTTTGGTAAAAAGCATAAAATTATTTACTATTAGTTGAATGCCCTATCATTAAAACACGTAATATTACGGTGTTGGTGGTTAAAGGGTTAATTTATACTTGCAAGAACAAAAAAACTCTAATTATCATCACGTTCACTCAATAGCCATGATGTATATGAGTATCGTGGAATCATCTGTCCCTTATGAGCGCCTTTTTTCCGATTGCCGACAACATAGCAAGTGATGAACGGAACCGCTTGGATCCCAGTAGACTTGACAGACTGTTGTTTTTGAAAAGATTATATACTAAGCATTGGGAACTATAAGCTATATTATCGATTTTCTAAACTTTTTAATGTAGCAAATATATTTGGAAAATAAATGTCCTTTATACCTGATACTCTTTGATATGGTAATAAAAATAATTGTAGTTTTCCAATACCCTGAACTAAAAAATTCTTTGATTTTACTGATAAGAGATCGTTTATTATGGTATCTCTCTTGTTTTTCGTAAAACTGATTTATATTTAAATTGTAAATGCACATTTGAAAAGAAAATCGATTTTTTAGAAATCGATCTTTTAGACCTCGATCTTTTTCGGAAAGAATTGCCATCCCTACATCCAAGGACACTGAACTGACTTTGAAAAGTGGTTCAGGATGAATTTAGTAAATTTGGCATCATAGTACTAAGAAAAAGTTTAATTTCATGGAAAATTCAAGCTAAAGTTATTGAAAAATACACTGTCTATCAGATAGAAGCAAATCACCACAAAACATATGCCATGTATTGCTAAAAATTAACGATCAAAATCATTTCCATAAAGTGCAGCAAACCATCCTTCTGTATTTGTCTCCCAAACTTAAATAAATTATTTTCAAAACATATTATTGCATTTGTACATCTTGAAAATCATGTTGTGCAGTCCTTAAGTGTTTTAATTAACCTCATGGGGAAACCTATTTTTGTTAGATCATAGAGCCTCGTATTGTGAACGAGTCGTTATATGCAGATTAACATGATATTAAAAGAGATTTCAAGTCAGAAATTATGTAATGAAATATTGATGTTGCAGAAAATATGAGTTATAGGTGTGTGCATGTACGTGGCTTTTGTAAGGTATAATACAACGCTTCTCAAACTGTGTTGAGAAGCGCTACACAAAGGTGGTTTCATCACAAACATTTGCCTTAGTGGCCTAGTGGTCAAGGTAACAGTCTCGTGGCTGGCATGTCACAAGTTCGACCTAGTGCTGCTTAAGACCCGCAGATTAGAGAGGACCGCTGCACGTCAAATCTGTCGAGGCTCAAATTTCCACCCGTTGGTGTTGTGTGGAAGTTAGAAGAGAGGGGGCAGCTCAGATTTCGTCTTCGTCACATGACCATGGTTAAAATTTGTGAGGTCAGTCACCAATAGTCCTCGTGCACCTTTAAAGTGCAACATAATATAACTCTCTTATACTCAAACACTAGAAGAAAATTCTAGTCCATTTTATTGTACACACATGAGTACAATCTCTAATTCAAAACTTCGATAATACTAACCTCACGCTAATTCGAAATATATGCTCATCCCCAAGAAAAACTCTTGATATTTCGAACTGAAACAAAACGTTTTGGTACACTCAATATTTCGAAGTAAAATCTGTAGCTGGCCAGAACAGAACAAGCAATAATTCGAAGTGATCTAATAAAACTCTCCACAATTCAAATACCCAGTATAATGTAGAGTGCTGTAGCAAACAGATTGAAGCTTATATGTTTTGTGTGTTATATTGTCTCTACTTGACTTCCTTATAACGTAACTCCTTTGATGATCATCGAGGTTGAATCCGATAACTGACAGAACCTAAGGCATCACTAAAAAAAATTCGCAACTTTTCCCTTCAAAATCACATTGATGCGGACATTTTTCCAAGCTTAATTTATTCTAGAAAAATGTATTGGCAAAGTTAGATCGATTGCCATAAAACAAAACAAAAAAACCAAAAAAAATTCGTCAAAAAATTAATTATGTACAGTATGTATTCTTTTAATAGATGTTTTTAATTCATAAATGTATACTTTTAAAATACAGAACTTTTAATTTCCGTATAATATTTATACTGTATTAATATGAACTTTTTAAAAATACTTTAAATTAGTTTTATGCATATGAACAATGGGCTCAATTCATGACGTCACATGATAAAGACAAACACGTGTTCTCCATTGAGTTCAAACCAAACATTAAACTAAATGTACTTGTTGTTCTAATTGTAAAACTTAGATAAAATTTCAAATTTCATATTTGGGTAAAAATGTTTAAATGTTAGGAAAAAAATTCTTCAAAAAGGTTTTTTAAAATTGGAAAAAAAAAAAAAAAACGTATTTTATGCTTATACTTTTAAATAAATGCATTTTGTATACATATGTACTTTTTAAGGGAAAGTTTTTGAAAAGAGCAAAACTTGGCTACACCGAGGCGCTTGAACTGATAAGATGGAAACGCAAGATAGTTTTTATCGTGTGACTATGACTTCACATGAATTGAGCCCATTGTTGTTCAATTATTACTATTAGCTCACACTCTCTATATATTTATTTATCTTGGTGGAATTCTCAATTGTTAATAAAATACATTTTAAAACGCTCATTTGAGCTGAAATTTTAAATACATGATTATTTTTAATTACAATACAATAATTTCATTATAACTAATAAATGATTAAAACTGATTATTTAAAGAATTACAAACACAGCCACGTTGGCTACTTGTGTCAAAACTTGAAAAGGTACTTTTCTCACATTTTAAAGCATTCAGTTGAACTGAAATTTTATGTACACGATTGTTTTGGATGAAAATGCAATACTTTAATGATAATACAAATTAATTACCACTAAATGTTGTAATTATGTCATATGTATATACATATTTATAAAAATTGTAACTATTTTATAAAAAGTAGCTAAAATAAAATTTTTCTTTGTTTATTTAAGTAGGAATTGACTTAAAATTTCTATTTTTTATATTATTTGTTTTATTACATAATTTCAAATTTAAATGTGTTAGAAAAAAAATTTGTCTTCGTGTATTTTGGGAGTTTTTTCCTACCCTCTTGATAATTCGATGTATTTCATTGGTCCCTTTACAGTTTAGACTATTCTAATGCAGACCCCTTCTATGCAGATGTACATACTTTGTACAAATTTTTTGGTTCCGTAAACCTTAAAACTCAACTAATGTTGTACCTTTCTTTACAATTTACTGATATTATTATATATATTATCTTATTGAGTGGCATAAGACAAGGTTTTTTTTTTCTTTTTTGAAAGTAGAGATACTTACTAAACTTTGGTATCCTATCTTAGTGGGTCGCACTATGTTATACGGTGTCGATTTTCCATTAAAAAAACTAAAAGTAGTTAGATCTCTTCATTATTGTATTCGAACCCAGGCCTAAAGAATTATTTTAAAGAGTTCATGTAGCAAATTCGCAAGGAAATTTATCTACTACCTCCCTCACAATAAAAAGGTTGAACAAGTTCTTTACTGCTTACAGCCATTTATGAATTATTTTAAGTCAACAGAAGCAAGATATTTCTAGGGAAAACTATCAAAACACAATTCCTATTTAGACTTTTTGTTAATCCAAGCACAACGTACATATAACTACCGTAAAATCCGGCGTATGACGCGAACTTTTATCCCCAAAAATAAGATTGAATTTTAAGGATGCGTGCTATATATACACCGTGTATAAAAATGATAGCTTTGGAAAAAGAAAAAAAAAGGAAGAAAAAATGAGCTTAAAAAAATTTGACTTCTGCATGTATCGAAATGTTTTTTTAAATGAAATTGCATAACTCTTATGAAATTAAATGTTTAGTTTATGAAGTATACTATTTTTTTTCAGAAGTCTGGGATAATACCTCGAATTAATGATTTCAAAATGTAAGAACATAAAATACGTAAATTTCAGGTTTCCTTCACAAAAAATAAATAAATAAAATGGGTGCGCGTTATACGGCGAAAATATCTAAAAGTTTGAAAAATGCGAATTGAAAGTTTAGGCACGCATTATACACCGGAGCGCTCTATACGCCGGATTTTACGGTTCATAAAATAGGGCTCTCCATAGAATAGATCATAATTATAATTATAATTAATACGAGTTACATGTTCACTAACACATGACATCACTATAATAGCGTGATATTAGTACACACTCTAATCTCCTTCTCAGATTAAAAAACAAAAAGCTTGTATGCAGTGACGACTGGTAGGAATTCTGCAATAAATTATGAGAAGTAACGAGTTTTTCTTTTATTTATATGCCATTCTGGCAATGAATGTAATTAGACATTTTTTGTTAAATACATTTCTATATTTTAAACATTTTTGCAATGTTTTTGATATGCTCGAAATTATGTATATATATTAACATCAGTATGTGTTAATGTTTTAACTTCTACTTTTATATAAATTTTATATGAAATACAGTAATACCTCGATTTACGCTGCCCCGACTAACGCGAACCCGAAGTTAGGCGATTTTAAAAAATCATCGATTCGTTTTTTGCTTGAGAAAAAAAAATGGTAAATGGGTAATGTAATTAAAGAAGTTTTCGATCTTTCCAGGCAAATAAATTTAGAAGTGGTTAGTGTGATGACATTGAAAAACCACTATACTTCCACAATTAGGAGCTCATAGAAATGTATGAGTAAGAGCAAGACAATAAAGAAATTGAGTCTTAAGATTCAGTCCATTCAAAAGATCTAATGACAGTTGGAAATTTGACAGAAGGTTTCAGTTTAACTGAAAAAGCTACACGCACACACACACACAACAAATTCTTAAAATTACAGATTCCAACGATGAGTGTAATTTTTCTAGACTAACAGGAATATATAAAAATTTATTAGCATACTACGAGGAACTTTTGAGGGAGAAAAAAAGTCTTTGAGCCGGCAGATTTTTTTAGGTTTTATAATAAACTTCTACATCAGAATAACACCAGTTTGGGATTTTGTATTTGTGTTACCTAAGATTTTTTCTACAGATTTTTTTTTTCTAAATTGTTATTTTGTTTCGTCTCCGGCGTTAACAAAAAATAGTTTATAAGTATTTATCTGTGAAATCCTACACCCACTTACGCGGTTACCTTTCAGTCTCACCTATAACGTAAGTTCGGGGTATTACTGTATAGCTTTTCCTAGCCCTATTATTATTGAAAAGTTAAGAATATTTAATCTAGTGCAACATTAAATAGGTATACCTATGTATCGTATATTTAAGACTGAAATAACAGCTTTATTTCTAGTCAATAAATGGTATAATCAGTTTTAATTTCTAACTTTTATAAATTTATCCACCTCCCCCATCTTTCTTGTTTTATTTCTCAATTTCAAGTATTCAAATAATTATAGAAATATAATTTAAAAAACGTAATAAACAAAAATAAAAAAAAATAAACTTTTTTTAATATAAATATTTATGCATATAAAAACATTAAAAATTCGTATTTTCTGCAATTTTTTAAAATTCAAAGTTTATATATTGCTTTAAAATATCATTTTTTTTCGGATACCCTAAAATATATCTTCCCAGAATATTCAAAACAAATACAGCTTTTTATTATTACTAATTATTTTTCTTTTTTTTCATTTTCGTGCCATATTGCATAACAGGCCAAACATTTCGGTGTTTTAACTCTAGTGAGTATCAAATATTACCAAAATTTGTCAAAGCTTGTTTTTCTTCCTTTAGTGAAACTCACTCATCCGATCTGGAACTTCCCTGATCTGGTCAAAAGCCAAGGTCTATCCCAGAGTAAGATCTGGGTCGTAAAGCGTGAATAAAAGTCAGGAATCTCCGGGGGCTCTTTCTTTCGTATCTGGATCCCAAATCCTGCAAATGCAGCCAGTGGATTCTTTTTCTGCAGCTGAACGCAGGCGGTATCGAGGATAAGACTCTTCCTGGAAGGAGGCGATAACAGTAGGCCAGATCAAGCCGCGGCTGCAAGCCGAAGATTCCTTTCTTTTCTGCTAGCCCCATCTCGGGCCGTATGATGATTTCCAATTTCAACTGGAATTATTCTGTTTTAAAAGAACACCAAATATGTATCTCTGTCTTTCATGATAAATGCAATCAAATGTTCTTCTATAAATTCAAAACTCAAATTAGGTCTGTATTTGTTGTTCTACTTGTAAAAGTTAGACAAAATTTCAAATTTCATGATTGGGAAAAAATATCCAAGTCATAAGATTCTTCAATTTTTTTTCAAATTTAAAAAAAAAAGCAAGTAATATAAAAAAAGAATTCTTATCAACTCATACTTAGGTCAACAAAGAATAATTTTATTTTACTTACTTTTATTAATTAATTACAGTATAAATGTGTGTGTATATACTTTTGCCTCCGAAATTCTGCGTACATGCAATCATCTTACGTGTTTATGCTATAAATACTATTAAAATATTGCTTTAAAAAATCAAAATACTGGTCATCAATTCTTAAAAATTTCCTTATTCAAACAACAGCAACAAAATTCCCCTTAACAAGAAAAAACAAGAATGTCCACTAAATAATCACCAACCATACGCTCCAAAAGTCTGCGTACACTTACAAATTAGAACTTTTAAATATCTTTTATTGTAAAGTAATTGCACTTAATCGTGTTTTTAAGTAATTCTAAGTTTCTCTTACGATTTATTAAAGATATGATATTTGAATGCTTTTGTGGCTCCATGGCTGGCAACAGAATAGAGATCTCTATATTATGGAAAGAAAAATCACCATAGATATTCTGAAAAGTGGGAAATTTTTAAAGCAATTGTTGAAACTGTTAATAGGAGACATCCATTGATTCAAAAAGTGTTCATAAACCACAAATCAACTGAAATTGTAACGTCCAAGCCAAGATCTGACCACCCGTCAGCAGTGTTACCTCGAGAAACTATTGCTTTGTAATACGCTATATAAAAATAAATCCAAAATTATAAGAATCACAAATAGCTAAAAGTGGGGCTGAGGTCTTGCAAAAAAGTACGACTTTAACCACAATTCAAAGAGAACTGAAAAAGGATGACTCTCTCTCTCTCTCTCTCATGGTC
>BMAV01014238.1:71085-99799 GCA_019973955.1 Trichonephila inaurata madagascariensis | reverse complement strand
CCCAGCCTTATAACTATTTTTTTAAATTATTTTGCTATAATGATCATCTAAATATATTTCTTATAATATTCTTTTCTTTGAACTTATATAGGGGGAGTGTGAACTATATATAATAGAGTAGGAATGGAAAAAAGAAAGAACATCACATATTACACATTTATATTTTAATCAACCGTATTTTTTTTTACCTATGTGCGTTATTACTGTTGGTAAATATGTATTTTTTAAAATAAAGTTTCGGCAAAAAGCAAAAGTTGACAAAAGTGAAACGCTTGAATTGGTTTTCTGGAAACACGTGTTTACATTTATCTGGTGACTATGACGTTAAATGAATTTATGAACTTATTGGCTTGAATCACGTGACTGCAGCCTTATAACTATAATGTCACAAAAATTTCCTCTATTGAGCAAGACAATGTATGGCTCCTAAATTTCAAGTGGTGAAACACCGAAAAATCCTGAAATATTTAACATTAAAAGTAGACTTCAACGAGCCACTATAATAAGTAAAGGTGTAAAAAAATGCAAATATGAAAAATCTTAAATTAAAATATAGGAAAAAGTGGCAGCATTAAAACAGTTTGAAGCAAATAAAATAAATAGTTAATCAAACTGAAAAACAAACGAAAAGAAAAACATGAATTGAAGTTAAAAGAATACTTAAAACAGATAAAAATAGGTTTAAATTTTATGGAATAAGAGACAAATGATAAGAAAATATATTGTTCAAATTTAATTTGGAATTACATAGAAAAATATAATAAATAGGCTTAACTGGAAAGATAATAAAATTCTACCATAAACAGGTCCAAACACGGAAAATAATAACTATAATAAGATGGAAAAAGAAACGATAAAATTGATTTTAATCAAAGTTAAGAACTATCTAAAATAGATTATTCGAATGAATTTAACCAAGGATAAACTGAAAAATAAATTAAAAGAATAAAAACATCATTAAACTTTTTTTTAAATAAAAAAAAAAGTACACGAGATACTTTGAAAAGGGATGCATGGCCGTAAGCTACATATAAACTTATATATTGCACCATAAATAAAGTTAAAAACAAAAAATATTTTTAAAGAAAGCAGGTTAATCAAAACAATTTACTTTAAAATATCTGAAAAAAGATAAAATAGGCTTATTTTCATCAAAGATGCAAAACCGTAATTTAAAATATAATCCATGCTGCTCATTTTTTTTAAAAAAAACTTAATAATGTTTTTTTAGATTAATTTCTTCAAATAATCAGTTAAATTTTTCCACAAAGAATAAATAAATAAATATAAAGATCAATAAATATAACGAAAATAGGTTTTCAGCGACCTCTTAAAATCTACATGGAAATTAATTGTCACATTCAAAAATAGATGTGTTGATGTCGTTGGTATGGTTTGTTTTTTGTTAACATCGTATTCTAATGGTTATGGTGATGGACCTCATAATTTTGAACCTCTATCAAGTGACGAGGATGCCACCTGAACTCACCTTTCCGTCTAAATTTCCATACGGATCCAACTTGAGAACTTTGAACCTCAACAGATTTAACATGCATAGTTATCTTGTATGTTGGGTTGGCAATGGCGACCATGAGATCATGGTCATGTCCCCTTGGGAAACCGCAGCCACATCATATCGCCGGAACAATGCAAAAACATTTCAAAATTGAATTTTAGAAAATCTGAAGGGGGGATTTTTAAGCAATACGTTCGGTATAATAAATTTCACACACCTGGATCTTTCCAGTTTTGTGCTACATTGAACACATACACGAACAATTTATTTTCATTGCATAGAATAAATTCAGCTTGTTTTTAAAACTTTGAAGAATATTCTAATGTAAAGTTTATACGGAGTAAAACTAAAGGAAACTAAGTAATTAAATATAATGAATTTGACATTAAAGCAGAATGCATACAATTTACATTGCAATCAGTGCAAAATTTTCAAATATGTCACAAAACTCTTTAATGTACTTCAGATAGTTAATTCCAGACACGTTAATTCAAGGTTATATTTAAATGTAAATTATTTATCATTAGAGCGTCTGCGAAAATAATTATCCATTCATTGAAATTCCTGTTGCCATGGGGATTGAGTACATGCTCTTCAGATACATTATTTCGAATATGATCATGATAAAATAAAAATGCTATGCTTAAAATTAGGATTAATAATTATTTTCTCGAAATATAGTTTCGTCCATTAACTTATATATTTTTCCTAAGCCACATACATCTCGCTATTAATTAAATGTATTTAAATAAATATTATTCTTTTTATTATAACTGCTATCTAACACGTAATTTAAAAATAAATAAAATATCACGAATGTGTGTGAGTAACTTAATTAATTATGTCACATTTTTTTTAGCTTTTTTTATTTAACTTTGAAACACAAAACAGGTTGATTCACTGATTTTTACCGTTGCATTTTACTGCTACTCAAAGGCTACTGATGATTGGCCTTTGTTATTGGAACCTGGAGGAGTTGAAAGGAATGACACATCTGTGTGTGATTTTACACCCAACTCTTCAAACGTCTACACCAGGAGTACCTAACCTTTTTTCTCTGCTGGGCCGCATACATATGTCAACTACTTTACGAAGGCCGCATATATATGCTAATTATTTCACGCGGGCCGCAACATGAGGATAAATGGGGGAGGGGGAGGGGAATGCTTTAAGAACAAGGTAACATTGGAAATTTAAAATGTGGAAAATGGATCGAAGTATTATAACTCTTGTATTGTTTTTTTTTTTTATTTATTTATAATTTTTTGCATTTTTGTCACTAACACTAAATTAGAAGCATTTAAGAAACACTCCTTCACAATTTCTCCATCAATAAATTTCATATGATTACTAATAATATAAAAAACCTCATGAAGATTTTCGAGGAAAAGCATCACTGAATGATACTTATTAAGGTATCCGACTACGTTCGAAACCGTGATTTTGCAAAAGCGTATAAATGGATAATATTTATGATATTTAGTGTCACTTAGATTAGAAAATGTATATAAAATTGTTTTAAGAAAAATATTACAATAACAAATTATTTAAGTACAATATTTTGACCAAAAATGAACACAGAATGACCCATTTTCAAAATGTTCTCCTTTTGTTAAAAATATTTCTATTATAATAATATTTTGCTTGTATATAGCCCAGACCTCTGTACAGAGGCTCAACTAGAATTTTTGAAATATATAACTTAGAAGTGGGTTGAACCATGTTTTACGACGACAGAGGGGAGAAATTTTAAGAAAAAAACGCCGATAATTACTTGAATGGGATGTAACTCTGAAAATAATGTGAATTTTTCAAAACTCGTAGTTGAATCTCTGTACAGAGCTGAGCTATATACAGGCAAAATATTATTATAATAGAAGCATTTTTCACAAAAGGAGAACATTTTAAAAAAATGTTATTCTAAGTTAATTTTTTGCCGAAATATTGCACTTAAATAATTTTTTTGTCAAAATGTCCTTAAAATAGTTTTATACATGTATTTTAATCTAAGTGACACTAAATATCATGACAATTATTCATCATGACAATTATAAAATCACGGTTCCAAACGTAGTCGGATACCTTAATTGGTATTTCTTAAATACAACACTTTCGTGACAAATCATACAATTACTGATCCATGTTTGTTTTTCACTACAAAATAGTCAACCTCCTAATCGTCTTGAAACTATTTATTTTTTTCGAATATTTTTCGCTTGCAAAATATGAAAGATAGTTAAAAACTAATTCCACCCATAAAATTGATGCTACTCCAATGCTGTCTGCTAACCGTAACCTATTTCAAACAAAAAGGAATATCAATTCGTACCCTTACGACACCACCGCAAAAAGCAAAATTGATATATTTGATTTCTTGACAAAGTATTTCCCACTAAATTTTCAATATAATGTTTTCAAATAAACTTCTCAGAGCAATGGACCATGACCGGCCACTTAAAAAGGCTTGGTGGGCCGCATGCCCCCCGCGGCCTGCAGGTTGTATATCGCTGGTCTACATGCTAACCAGAGAAATTTAATTTAAATCCCAACTAATACAGCTTGTTAAGACTACACGGTACCCTTTTTGAAAAAATTTTTTGGAGACAGTTACAGCAAAAATAATTGATGTTTTATTTTTAGATATTATTAAGCTGATTCTATAAGTAAAAAGTCAGTTTGATCAGCCATTATTTTACAATTTTAAAAAAATTAGGAATTTTTGAAGTTTTTTCAAACTTATATAAAATACTCAATTTTTAAATTTTTTTAGTCATTTTAAGTTATTTATGTTTCTTAGGTTATTGTAAACAAAAGTTAGTATGGATTTGAAAATCTATTTCCTTGTTGATTTTTAATAATTATTTTTCTAGAAAAACCTGTAAAAAACACAAACATTTTTAAAATATCAACTTTAGAATTTTTTAGAAAAATAACTAGAGATCTCAGCCTTAAATCCATACTAATTTTTATAGCACATACGTTTGGGAGTATATACAAAAAAAAATTCAAGGTGCTATCTTGAACAGGAAAAGAAGCCTTAGGCATTAGAAAACACTTATACCTTCAAAATTGAAAGTCTGAGATAAACGCATTTAAAGTTTGTAAAGTCATAAAACAAACACTTATAATGAATGTAAAGCTCTAATTTTTTAATATGTTATTTTCCAACGCATATGTTCTGCATTAAAACACTATTTTAATTAAATATGACTGAAAGTAATATTTTTTATTCAAAATATATATAATGATAGCATTTGTTAAGACGTCAGTTTATTCAACTTTATCTTAACCTAATATTTTCACAAAAGTTTTGAAACACAAAGCATTAATGTACAAAATAATAATGGTACTAACATAAGCTAAAAGTTGTCAGGTTTGCTCATAAAATTTAATTTTTTTCAGTTTTAAATTGGGGCAGTTCAGGAAGTTTTAGCTCTTGTCGCGCGCGCGCGCGTACGACTTTAAAATACTAAAATAAAGCACTACAATATGTTTAGTATAAGGTAGTTTGGTGCATCAAGGAAATATTCAGTTATATCTGCAACATTTGGATTCAGAATACTTGTATTCGGAAGTCTAATTGCAGAATCAGCAGAGGACTGATTTTTAGATATATCATTTTCAGTAGTATTTCATCTCTTAGAAATATTGTTTCTCACAGCAACCTGATAACGCATTAGCCATGGCATTTTCTGTACAGAAAAAAATTAATGATAAAGATTTTTAAGTTATATACACTATTTTTAAAGCAAAAATTGGACATGAAATTAATCTCATTTAATTAATTATGAGAATTCAAAAAAATAAAAACATAATCAAGCAGAAATTGTTTTAGTAATGAAAATTGGAACTAATAACCATTTCAAACTAAAAGCTCAAACATATTTTTAATTAATTCAATTTAAGTGTGGAAAAATGCTTTAAAAGGAAACTGAAACTAAAACCATAGCTCATAAAGCTTCAAATATCTTAAACACTAATTTGCTAACAGATCTGAAATTTCGTGGCAAGCTTCTTGATGATATCGGCCATTAGAGAATGCAAAAAAAAAAGGGAAAAAAAAATTCGTTAAAAATGAAGTTTTTAGGGTACTGTGTATTCTTAACCTGAAATTTCTTCAACAGTACCAGAATTCTAGCCTAAGACTAGACAGAGAAAAGGTCGAGGGCACGATTTCAAGCACCTTGGCGATTCAGCGGATAACTAACCTGAAGACGCTTTAAAAACACGAAAAAACACGAATTAGAAATATTTCCTTCAGAACCACTCTACTACAGCTAACATGTCCTTTTGTAATAAGTGCAAAACAGTGGAAACAAATCAATAAAAACTGCAGCAATAAATGTGCCACTATACTATGTAACAATTAATGTAAAAAAATAATAAAGTGAATTTCTGCTTAGGTCAATAAAGAAAAATTTATCTTAGTTACAATTAATATAAATATTTATATACATATATGACAGAATCACTACATTAAGTGACAAAAAATAGAAAGCGATTTTCCATCCAGTTTCCCTTTCTATATATGGTGCTCTATTTTTATTTTGTTTGTTACTATTTATTCATTAATTAAATTTAATTATTCTAATAAAATAGTATAGTAAAAAAGAAATTACACTCACTGAAATTAGGCCATCCCAGGTGGGATTCGAATCCACGACCTTTGGATTAGAAGTCTAATGCCCTATACATTGCACCACAGGGACACAACGAGCAATTTCCCTTTTTATATATGCTGTTGAACTATTATTCTTGTTTGTTAATTTTTATTTATTAATAAAATAGAATTAATGAAATCATATTTGAAAAAAAAACAGTATTAACATCAAGTGTCATACATTGCAAGTTTAAACAAATGTATTTGAACTTGAGAGGATGAATAAAAGTATTTTATTAACGATTGGAAGTTTGAACAAGATATATATATATATATATATATATGTCGCAGGAAAATGATGAAATTAGGGCTTTTATCAAATCCTTAAGGAAGATAATCAATTCACGCAAGATGTTAAAATAACGTCTCTTTGAGGTAATTTCCCTGATGTAAGTAAGTGATTGGCTCAAATCCCCAAACTGTTTTGGTGAAATGATGAAATGAACAAGACAGCATTTGTAGAGCTGTGTTTTTGCTTGTTACCACTCTTTTTTACCTCCCCCTTTCTCTCCTCGTCCGTGCCAGGCAGCGCCGAGATTCTGACGTGACGCACGAAAACAAAATGACCTAAATATCATTTTTTTAATTTTATTTAGTTATATTCTTTGCATTATTATTTTGCTTTATATATCGCTTTTGTATGCCTGAAAATTAGAAACTGCATAAAACTTCAATTGAAAAATGTAAGCCAATAAATTAGGGAATTCGACCACACCCTCTTTTTATATAAAAAAAAAAAAAACTTTTTTATAATAAAAAAAAGCTATTAAAAGATATAAAAAAGCTAATTACATTAATGTATACTTTTTTAAAAAAATATTTTCAAATTCTACTACAAATATTTAAAAAAAAATTACCAGCTTTATTATCTAATTATTTTGTTAATTCATTTCGAATAAATAATTTGTAATTCAAATATTATTGTTGTATTAATTGCTCTACATTTAGTAATGCACCCTATTTGCTAAATAAATACTTTTAAACTCTTGACAATATTATTTCATCATTTCACCGAAACAGGTCAGGAATTTGATCAAATACTTACTTTAGGGAAATCACCTTACAAAGTTCTTATTTTAACATCCTGCGTGAATTGATCATCTCCCTCAGGTATCTGATGAATTCCCTAATTTAATGCATTTCCCTGCGACTTATATAGGGAGAGAGAGAGAATGAACTAATAGTAGGAATTGAAGAATATGTTCGGAGTTTCAATAACTGATCCCTTTTCACTATTTGAAATCATCTCATTAAAATAAACAAAGAAAGTAAAGTATTCAACACCTTATGGAATAAGTAAGGCTTATATTGATGTCACACCGTAAAGCATAACGACGGTCATTGGCGAAGGACCTCGTAATTTTGAACTTAGGTCAAGTGATGGGACCATCCCTCAGATGAAACTCCTGCCCTTCCCCCACTTCTAACTACAACACCTCACCAACCAGAGGGCATTAAGCCTCGACAGGTTTATCTTGCTTAAGCTCACTCTGCATAGCGGGAAACTTCGTGACAACTCATGGCACTTCGGCCAATTCATAACTTTGACCATCAGTCTACCACGCCCACAACACTCTATGGAAACCATTGAAAAAATTGACTTGAAAAAGTTAATTGACTAGAAATTATGTTAGAGTAAAATCTTATTTAAGTATTCCGTAAGGAAAATTAAATTCCAATTTTGATATGTTAATAAAACCACTAGTTCTATTTTATATAAAAATATTATATTTAAATTTTTCAATTAATTGTATTACTTAGAAACAATACATCAAATCGCTTAAAGCTTTTATTGCTTTTTTAAAATTCGGATACATCAAGTTCGTAAAATGATTCAATTTTTAGACTATACAGTTATTATTCTGGGAATAAATTTTCAATCGTATTTACCATTTTACATTCTAAATTTCCCAAACAAAGATATACTTATAAAATAACCTATACAATCATCTTTCGAAAAACAAAAAAATTTTATTAAAAAGAGAGAGAGAGGTGAATCTCTCTAATTTACAAGTAGTTGAAAACCTATCTTTGAGAATGTGAATAACACATAAAGATAGCAATCAAAAACATTTAATTATTATCTGTGGTTTTTTTTTTCATTAAAAAACCTACCGAATACTACCAAAAATAAAATAAGGAATTCAGAAAAGTTAAATTTAAAAATATATGTATTTTTTGCCTTTGAATATTAGAATACTTAATATCACACACAAATAGTATTAGTTTGGGAGCAGAGTATGAAAACTATTTTAACTATAACCATTATACCACTAAATAACCCCCCCCCCCTTGCATGTATTTAAAAGATATTTTTCTACACAAAGACATTTCATTCAAAACAGGACTTAAGTGTAGATAATAAGGATATATTTTTGATAATATTATAATTGTTTTGTTTGACCTAAAGTGCATTACATTAGTGCTTCTCAAAGATTCAATATTTGTGGCCAAATATTCAATCATAATTTTCCTCACGCGGCGCGGGCGGTATACAATAACAATGTATTTAATTCAATAATATACTTTGACGCTAAAGCTACAATATGACTTTAACATTTTAAGTGCCACCAGTGAATATATACGACTCGCTCATCTAAAGCATTAATTGCCACTGACGTATATATACGTCTTTCCGAAGTACGATCTTTTCTGTGCACTTGTATCCATAAAATTATTCCGAAGGCTTTGGAATGCAATAAAAGGGCCTTGATAGTGCTTGCAAAAGACTTACTTATTTCACAGGATTTCCTTATTTAATCCTTCCCCCTCCCAATAATTCACATACGCGTGTCTATGTGGAAAACGGTGGCATTGGGGAGCGAATTGCGTTACTTTAATTTGGTACTAAAGGGAATGATTATAAACCGTACAAATTATTAAGATAAATGTTAATTTTTGTATATAATTTTGTATATGACAAGCCCATGGGTTCATTGGCAATTATTAAAGTGGTTCTTAACTTAATAATGCTAAATTAATTATGAAATACTTTGTGCAGTACTGATGCAGTTATAAGAATATTATATCAGTGTAAATGTGTATTTTAATTTTTTATTATTATTCAGTAAATTGATATTGTTTTTTTAAAAAAAATCTTTTGTTTTCGACGGTTTCAGAAACGCTGCATTACAGCAATGATTCTCAAACCCCTTAGGATGCTTGATAACCCTATGTGGGGTCGTGAACACACGCACCCAAAAGACGAAAATGAAAGGTTTTCTTAAAAACAAATTATGATTTAAAAGTAATTTATTTAAAATGTAAATTATTCAAAAATAACGTATATAAAATTTAATCCTTATCATGATAATT
This sequence comes from Trichonephila inaurata madagascariensis, assembly GCA_019973955.1. Classification (NCBI taxonomy): domain Eukaryota; kingdom Metazoa; phylum Arthropoda; class Arachnida; order Araneae; family Nephilidae; genus Trichonephila; species Trichonephila inaurata. The sequence goes on along the minus strand of BMAV01014238.1, from coordinate 90,308 downwards.
TAAGTGTATAATTAAGAGGTCGTATTGTCGCTTTAGCGTCAAAGTACATTTTTGTTACATTCAATAAATTTTTATTATATGAAAGGGAGAACGTTGAAAAATATGATTCAAAATTGGGTCGTAAAAACACCATACCGTAATACAAAGAGCACACCATTATTTGCACGTTACACATCGAGTGTATATGAGATTTCTTGCCACGTTCTATGAAGCATTACAAGAGTATTAATTCAAATGGACACTGCAATTAAACTTCGGTAGCCACTGTAATTTCATCAGTGCCACTTATTAAAAATTCATTAACCAAGGTTTTCACGCAACCCTTTAAGAAGTTCAAAGGTGTTATGTCTAGAGATATGTGTTGACACTGTATTGAACATTCTCTTTTCATTCATGTCCTGGGGAGCTTTTTCTCACTTCACTGTGGTTAAGCCCCATTTACGCTGTACACGTATTGTAAATTTAAACTCTATAAACCATGCTTCAACTTGCGCTTGTTCTTGCTGTGAAACCATCTTTAAACGAGAATGTTTGGAAACGAGGACTGCATTTCATTAAATAGAAACCTTTATCGTTTCATTATGTAACATAAAAAATAGCTTAAGTAAAGAACTTTTATTTTTTTTTATTTTTAATAAATTTTTGAAAGAGTACTCATACTTTTTAAACAGCTTTTATTTTTGCATGAAACAAATGAAGCACAAGATCAAATATAACTATCATTATTATTAACTGCAATACAAACTGAAAATCGAAACTTTGAAAGTACATTTCTTCTTAAGAAAACACAAATCCTCTTTAGCTCGAATGAGATAGGAAAATGAGCCAAAAAAAAAAAAAAAAAAAAGGCAATAAATGAACAGATCCATCCCATGCCATACCCAACGGAAAGAAAACATATATTCAAGTTGAGGGAAAATGGAATAACACATACAATAAGTGTGCTGGAGTTTCTCCACACTCTCCGACGGTGTAAGTGAAGCAGATAAGTGACAGTACTTTGACAAGCATAATATTAACACTCCGATCTCATCTAGATATGTGGCGTACTGGAATCTTTCAAATTCTATCGAATGAATCTCCATTTGAATCGAATGCTTCCATTTGGTGTATATAGAAATTCAAGAATAAAATATAAAGTATTCACTTCTTTTAAGGTATCCGACTACGTTCGGAACCATGATTTTAAAAAAAAGCGCATAAAAGGATACTTTTCATGGTATTTAGCGTCACTTAGATTAGAATACATGTCTAAAATTTTTTAAGGACATTATGACAAAAAAAATTATTCAAGTATAACATTTTGGCAAAAAATTTACTTAGAATGACCTTTTTTTAAAAATGTTCTCCTTTTATAAAAAATGCTTTTATAATAATAATATTTTGCATGTATGTAGCTCAGACCTCTGTACAGAGGCTGAACTAGGAGTTTTGAAAAATTCACATTATTATCAGAGTTACCACCAATTAAAATAGTTATCGGCGTTGTTTCCTTAAAATTTCTCCCCTCTGTTGCAGTAAAATATGGATACGTCCACTTCTAAGTTATAGATATTTCAAAAATTCTTCCTCAGCCTCTGTATATAAGTCTGACCTATATACAGACAAAACATTATTATAATAGAAACATTTTTCATAAAAAGAGAATATTTTGAAAATGGGTCATTCTAAGCTCATTTTTTGTCAAAATTTTGTACTTAAATAATTTTTTATTGTTATAATACTCTTAAAACAGTGTTATATGAGTTCTCTAATTTAAGAAACACTAAATATCATAAATATTTTCCATTTATACGCTTTTGCAAAATCACGGCTTCGAGCGTAGTCGGGTACCTTAATTTAGTTTGCTACAAATTGTGTGTTGGGTATTGATTGATTGAATATTAACGTCGCACTGTTCAGCTGCACGAGGGCTTTTGGCGATGGACCACGTAATTTTGAACCATGGTCAAGTGACGTGGATGACACCTGAGCTGGCAACCCTCTCTCCTAACTACCACACCACACCAACGGGAGGACGTTTCAGCTCTCCACAGATTTAACGTGCATCGATGCCCTACACGGCGGGTCTTTAGTGGTACTGGGATCGAACTCGTGACAAAGTAAGCCACGATCCGATACCTATACCACTCGGCTACCGCGGCCACTGTGTGTTGGGTCAACTCAGATTGTTATTTTTTCCGTTGCAGATCTATCCACATGTGTTATCGAGGCTACTTGGAAAGATTTTAAAGTATCATATTCATTTGAATTCTTTCAAATCGTTTCTGATTATTTGTATAGGATTTAATTTATGTTCATACCATGGTTAGATTAAGAGAAAAAAATTCTTAATTACTAATCAATAAAATCGTTTTGTATAAAACCACAATTTTTATTACACAACACTTTATAGACTTATACAAACATATAAATCTTACTTAGTTATTGATTTTACTCAATTTTCTTTAATTATTGTTGAAATTTGATCGAATGATGTCTTTGCCCAGTCATGTCATTCGTTTTATGTATTTAGTGCAATATTGTTTAAGTTTCTAAAATTATTATTTATGTACTTTTAGAAATTTTTTGGCATTGTGTATCAAACATGATTAACACCAATTAAATTTCACACTCAATACTTCACACAGTTTTTCAAGGTGTTTAATGACTTTCAGATTATTTACAATCGAATGGTACCTTAAAGCCTTTAAAATAAGGAGAAAAAAAGGGACATTGGAGCAAGGGAATTCATTTAGTCTGATTAAAAAAGTGAAAGAATTATTTGCATATTTGTAATAGGTTTTAATACAAATAAATAAGTAAAAAATAATTCTTTTTTAATGAGATTCATATGGGAATTGAATTATTTCTTTGAGTTTTATGTGTGTTAGATTTGATGCATGTTGCAGAATTCAAATTGTATTTAAATATGAATTGAGGATTTGTTTTCTGCTTTGAATATTATTTCATTTAAAATATTTAAATGACATATATAATCGTGAAATATATTTAAGGATTTTTTCATGAAATAGATAGTTTATTCAATGACCATATCTTATTTTGAATATTTTTTTCAAAATATTTTCTTTTTCTTGATTGAAGTCTTCAATTAAAAATATGCGCATACATAAATACTCATTTTCAGGAAAAGCAGAGATGAATCAAATGTTTCCAAACCCCCTATGTGTAACATAATTCCTAATTGCAAAATATACACAAAATATTTCTAAAAATCATAAAGCACTTCATATCGAAGAAAGAATCTACTATTATAACTTTAAAATGTAACCTTTAAATTTAACCTTATCGAGTATCTTTCAAAAATAGTTCTAGCTCTTGAGAATCAGTATATAATGTTTACAGTGTTACATGAACTGCTTAAAATTAAAAAGATGTGATCATTAAGAAGTGCATAGAAAGTGATGAGGATTTAGCGATACAAGACTACATTAAACAATAAATAATGCTTATTTTAGCACAACAATATTATAAGTGGTAATATCAAGTGATTTGTAGGCCCACTGTCTACAGCAATACATGCAGCAACAAGTTGTGGAACAAAGTTATAGAACTTGTGAATAGGGGACAGAGGGATGGGAGACAATTTGCCAGCTCATTTTCCAGGGTCCGTGATGAAATCCCCACAAATAATGACAAAGCCCCTGTCTCAGATGTGCTCTCTGGATGAAAGATTTAGAGAAACCTTTGTCAGTGATATTACCCGAATATGTTGCAGGGTTCTTTGGCTATTACGAGCCTTGTACAGTAAGATAGCATTGTTAAATGACATTAAGTACATTTTGAAAAAAGCTAATGCTAATGATCCCAAAGCGTCATTGATATATTGTTGAATCTTCATAGTCATCACCAATATGAAGAAGTTATGATAGCTATTCCAAAAATCATGCTCATTATGAGCTATTACCATATAAACTCTCCAACCCCATTTACCAATTTTTATTAGTGAAACGGTGATTCACTGATGAAAATCACTCTGAGTTATTCCATTGCGAACACGACATTTTTAAATACCATTGCAAACGGATCCACCCAAGGTGGGCCAGGAAACTATCCATCTCTTTTTCCCTTCCACAAAGCTTTTAAAGAGAGGACTTGCGGCTCTGCATAAATTTAGAGCGCCCCCATGCCGCAGGCTCTTTAGTTTTAAGAACCTCTATGTCTTCTCAGGGATTTTAATCCGTATCTTATGACCTAACAGTCCGGTTCACAAGCCACTCTACCGTCTAAGAGGAGTAGTCCTAACCTTTTACGAGCGATCATAATTGACTAAGACATCGCTTCGGATGCTATAAGGTTAAAAGTAAATGTCTTAAAGACTGTTGTGAGCGTAAAACCACCACAGATGATGTATGTAGATGGTAGAAGTTGGCATGGATGGTAGGAAAAAAGCTGTACCACGTTGTAGAACGATGTTTCTGTAAGGGAAATACTTTTCCAATGATTTCTTGCATCCGCGACAGAGTTTACATTCTGCTTATGGATTAATAGGAACAACCATTATTGCTACACCTATGCACAACCTTGTCCAGTAACTGCAAGCAGAGGTACATTGCTTGATATGACCAGCCAGTTTAAGGCTTCCCGGCTATTTGATCACTCTCAAAGTCTCTGTTAAAACGTCTTCGATAACGATGTTACTGTGTTATTAGTTGTTTTCACAAGAAACTATAATGTAGGCAATGAGAAGAGCCAATCTCTTCATAATAGTTAACTGTTTCACAATGGAAACTCGTGTCATGTGATTGACGTTCTACATTCAATTAATTACCTTCAAACTTTAATCATTAACATTCTTCCTATGAAGAAATTTGAATATGATAGGATTCCTTTAAATACGGTTGTTACGGTTGTATCGTTTTATGTTATAAATTTGAGCATTTCTTTATTTCACTCTACATTTTATTATCGCAAACTTAAATTTCTAATTACAAACAAATGCAACATACAAGATACAAAAGATCAGATTATTTTGAATATCCATTTCGATTTTTTATACCTGATATGAGCATTTAAAAATATGTAAGTAAATTGTTATTATATTTCTAGGTTTTTCCTTGTTTATCAAACCACGTTAACTTTTTTTTTCACTTTTATTAAGAAACCCCACTGAAAAAGTATAAACAAAAGAAGAGAGAGGGAGTCTTATTTATATAATTTTTTATTTCAATCTTTTTTTATAAGCCAAGAATGTAAACAGCTGTTATATTTCGATTTTAAATATTAAAATTTTAAGGTATCTGACTACGTTCGGAACCGTGATTTTAAAAAAAGCGCATAAATGGATAATTTTCATGATATTTAGTATCACTTAGATTAGAATACATGTATAAAATTGTTTTAAGAACATTTCGACAAAAAATTTATTTAAATACAATATTTCGGCAAAACATTAACTTAGAATAACCTTTTTTTTCGAAATGTTCTCCTTTTGTCAAAAAGGCTTCTATTATAATATTTTGCCTGTATATAGCTCAGACCTCAGTACAGAGACTCAACTATGATTTTTGAAAAATTCACATTATTTTCAGAGTTACAATCCATTGAAATAATTATCGGCGTTTTTTTCTTAAAATTTAACCCCTCTGTTGACGTAAAACATAGATAAACCCACTTCTAAAGTTACATATTTCAAAAATTCTAGTTGAGCCTCTGTACAGAGGTCTGTGCTATATACAGGCAAAATATTATTATAATAGAAGCATTTTTCACAAAAGGAGAATATTTTGAAAATGGGTCATTCTATGTTCATTTTTTGTCAAAATATTGTACTTAAATAATTTTTTATTGTAATTCTCTATTCTTAAAACAATTTTATATACATTTTCTAATCTGAGTGACACTAAATATCATAAATATTATCCATTTATACGCTTTAGCAAAATCACGGTTCCGAACGTAGTCGGATACCTTAAGTGAGAAAAAAAAACATAACCAATGGATTGAAATTTGAAGATACGTCCCCTTTGCTTATGAATTTTTATTTAAAGGTGCTTAAAAAAGTTTTGAAAAGAAATATAAAAAGAGCACTAATGAAATAAATAAAAGGCGGAGACCTTCTACTGGGACCTGACCTCGGGAATCGGAGGAATGAAATAATAATTTGAAAAGAACAAAAGAAGATTTTGCTAAAGCAGATTTATTCACACATTTCTTTTTTATAAGATTTAGCCGCTTTCACAAACAAACCTTAATTGAAAACAGCGAAGATTTCCCTTTCAGCTTTAGAAGTCAACATTTCAAAACAACAAGGTAAACAGGGTAAAACTTTCGAAAAATAATCAAAATTGGAATCTTCTTAAAGAAATTCAAGACGAAATTTTTTTAAATGAAGTCTTTGTCAAATCTTTATCATTATTCTTTTAAATTTAGTTACGAAAGAAATGTTTTTCACAAAAAAATAATAATAATAAAATCTTTAGAATTAAAGAAAATATATAAACTATAGCTAGAAAAAAAAAGCTTGTTCATTAATATGTTTGGTTTATATTAATATCTAAGTTATACGAGAGGAAAAAAATTATGACATGTAAAGTGATTATATTACGCTTGCTGAAATCCCTGTTAAAAACTTCAGGAATCAATATAACACTATATAACAGTTGTACTTGCAATGAGGCTTTTTATAATCGAAATTTTGCATATTTGGTTGTTAGCACATTTCTTAATGCATATTAAAAATCTTTTCAAAATAAAATAGCAAGAATTTTTCATTTCCTATTTGTAAAAATATTTTATTTAAGACATCAGGGGTTTCCCTTCTGTAGATGAGAATACAGGCTTCACAGGTTTAAAATTTTAATCATGTCGCCCAACCAGTATAGTTGTTAGCGATGCTGACTGCGGTGCTTTAGGGACTGGGTTTGAATCCCGGAATGAGTGAGTGAGTGAGTGTAGGGTTTTATGGCGCAAGAGCCAATTTTGGCTATGCTGCGCCAAACATTTGTTAAAAAACTTAAAATGTTTTACAAAATATTTAAAAATAATGAAAAAATACAGTTTTAAATATTAAAATTTCAAATCACATAAAACAGTTTTCAAGTAATTAAAGAAAAAATTTGGTGGGGAGTTCCCCCACCAAGTCAGTTTAAAATAAAGTTAGACAATACAAGTTATCAAAAAATAAGCTTTTATTTCTCCTGAATCGGGTTGGAGTTAACACTCGTAAATAGTTGTCAGGATTGTTTATAAAACATTTTTTATGGTGAATTTATCTGTAGGATCTGGTTCAAGTTCCTCCTCCACGTCATACATGAGCATGTCTTCGTCATTAGTTGTATACTCCGCCGGTGCAGACTTTCTGGGTTTATGTGGAGTCATTTTTATTTCAATTTCTGGTTTCTGTACTTTTGGGCGCTTTCTTCTATTTTTTGAATTCTGTTTAACATTCTGTGGGATTTTAGATGTATTAGAAATTTCGCTATTGGGTTATTCAGACTCTGATAAGGGAACTGATGGTTGAACTTTAGTTGAAAGTGCGGCGAATTTATTAGAAGTTGTAGAAATTGAGTTCGTTTCAGTTGATAAAGATGAGGCAGAGGTATTCGGGCTCTTGTCAGGGGCAAAAGCAGAACTGGGTTCAGGTAACCGAGATTTTGTGGTTCGTTTTATTGAAGATGCGGAAGGCAAGAGGTTTACTTGAGTGGTAGACGACGAAGTGGAACCTGAAGGAATTGAAGAAGATTCATTTGGCTGAGGAACGGATGATAGAGGTGGAAGTAATTGTAAAGGTAGGCACTTGATTTTAGTAATGCTTTCATCTGTTTGTGTTGTACTGGTAGCAATTGAGGGTTTGGCAACTTGGGCGTAAATTTGAGATAACTGCGGGGCAATTAATTTTCGGGCTTCAAGGTATGATATATTTCTATTAGTTTTAATGACTTGAATTTCCTTTTCAGTTTTCCATTTAGGACACAGTTTTGAGTCGGAGAAAGGAGATTGGGAACAATTGACGCATTTTTGCTCCAGACTGCAATTTGTGGAAGAAAGACCAACAGATGCACATCTAGAGAACGTCAATTGCCCACGGCAGGAAGCTTGAGAGTGACCGAACCTCTGGCATTTGAAACAGTGTAGTGGGTTCGGTATGTAGGGACGGATTTTACAATTTAAATAACCAGCTTTGATAGTGGTAGGGAGTTTCGGACTATTGAAAGTAAGAATTAAATGTTTTGTCGGAATAATACTCGAATCTTTTTTTATTGTTATTCGCCTGACTTGAATTACCCTCCGATCAGAAAATCCTTCAAGTATTTCCGAATCAGGAGTGCTCAACAAGTCAGGTTCAGAAATGACGCCTCTGCATGAGTTTAAAGTTTTGTGAGGACTTACAGTTACCGGTGAATTTAAAAAGGTGTTGGCGAGAAGAAACGACTTCGTTTGTAAATCAAATATGGTTTCAATAAGTAGATCCCTGGACCTTAATATTTTGATAGATTTCGGTTCACCACCTATTCCTAATAAAGCTTTGCGAATTGCGAAAGGTGATTTAGTAGACATCTCTTTATTCGGTAGGAAAATCAGAGAAAATCTCGAATGAACAGCAACTTGATCTATGGTGAATGAGGGTACAGTAACATTGGATCCATAAACGTGAAAAAAAACTTCGTCCTGGCGTGCCTCCACCTACCACGGAGTCCAAAAAGGGAGGCAATGTGCCGGTCATCTGGCAAAAAACCAGGCACGGCGCTTACCAGTACACCCAGAATATAATGCTACAGTCCAGGGCGAGGATCCAATAGGTAAACCCGCCACCTCTTATCTGCAGCACTAACCCTACAGCAGTGTCTCTCCGGGGACACCTGAAGAGAGGTACCACCAGTCGATTGACAGGAGCGGGCTCACTCCTGCCACCCGTCTACAGCGAAGAGTGGACCAAAGGTATCCCCAGGACACCATTTTCCTCCTTACGGGACGCCGCACACGGCAAACATGCGGATTGGCTAACCAACGGTATTAATCGAACACAAATAAAGCAACATAATCAAAATATTGAAAGAAATCTAAGAAAAAGGAACTAAACTAACGTAATACAAAATGTAAACCATAATATTTTAGTAATAAAACATAAGTTTTTCCATAGAAAAAACAAAATTTGAACAAAGTTAATTTTGTATAATAGCTCTGTGGTCTGGACGGGAAATGAAGAAAAGGAGAAATGGGATGACAAGAAGAGGGTCGAAAATAGAGAAGGATCACTAGGGTACTCTGGGGTCGTGAAGCCCGCGTTTACCAAAGATAGTAAACCCCTTGGGAAAAGGAAAAGATCACTAGGGTACCTCGGGATTGTGACACCCGTACTCACCTAAAGAAGGTGAGCCCCCTGAGGGGTTGAATCCCGGAGAAGACATGGATGTTTGTAAATGTATAGTGCCTTCGCGGTATGGGGGTATTCTGGGTTTGGTGGAAGGGGTAGAGAGGTAGGACCCCCAGGTGTTCACCCTCAAAATTGGGTTGGAAACGAGCGAAATCGTACTGTCACCTGTATGGTGCTCAAATCTACGGCTAACGACAGGCGTCACTTAGCCCTTTGCCATGATGAATATCGTGGGCCTCGATCTGGCCTTGGCCGATCAGGTGGCATCAGTATCAACAACGACAACAAAATTTCAATCAAACGAATGTATAAGGTTTTGACAATAAACATGAATAAAAATGGACAACGAGTTTTACTAGAAAATAACTATTCAACAGTTGCTATGTTCTGGTCTGAATACTAACAGCCTATGGAGTTTTCATTAAAATTGTAAAAACCTTTGGTCCGAGCCTAGGGATGTGGGTGAGTTGAAAGGAAGACTCGCCATATCCAAAAACAATCTATTTATTGATCACACAATTAACAACACAAATCCAAGTAAATAAGAGATGCTCCCAATCGAAGCAATAAGTAGATAAATAACGAGGTACGCAAAGTATGAGAAGAGTTTAAATATCGTCACACTTATTTCAGGATCGAATCTACTTTTCTAGATATTCAAGCACTATTTAAACTCTATAGACCAATCGTCACTTTAATTCTTTCAGTTATCAAATGCACTATAAATTTGAATAATACCTGATCAATAGCAATTTATTCTATCTTCTAACTTGAAAGCTAAGACTATATATAGCAGAACTAATTTAACTAATCATGTTTCCTTCTTCAGGAGGTTCGTTGGAAATAAAATAGATTAAAAAAGACTAAAGATTTCCCAAGAGTATTTGTTGAAAATACTATAATATAAAGGCTTCTTCTGAAGTTATTCTATGGTGAATAAAAATAATTTCAAAATAGTCTTTTAGAAGGAAATATATTAAAATGATAAATTTCAAAGTGATCCATATGAAACCATTTCAAGGAGTTCAACTTTTTAATTATAGTACCACTATTCAGCGGACAAATTGAATTCTTCAGCAAAAATATCAATGCTGAAGAGCAGAAGTAAAGACTTCCTAAAAGTGTGTGTACACATTTCTTTTTAATAACCCCCTTCTTTCTAAATTTTGATTTAATTAACACTTACAATTTTAACACATGTGAGATTTTAGAAAAGTATAAACTCTATATATATTTATTTTTTATATATTGTTAAAGTAATTATCTTGTTGTAATATTTATATTATACAGGAAATAAGTTGAAATAGAGAGGAAGATTTATACAAGTTTAGACATAATTATAAAACTTAAATACACAAGACTATTTAGTTTAAATTAGTTATGAATCAAAATCCAGATCATAACAATCAAAAGGAAAACTAAATTTATCCACCAGGATGCTGTAAGCAGTTTATGGCAACTTTACTATACACAGATCTCGCTTTTATGACTATAAATCTTGCCATTTATAAGTTATTGGGATAACAACGGACTTTAGTCGGCACACTGTGTATAAATACGTACACACATTTCGCACAAATTGTGAAAAACTAAGTAATTCATTTTAACTACTAACAAATTTATCAGCATTTCTTTGAAAATACTTTTGTTTTTGATGTATTTTAGGTAACTAATCCGAATGTGAAGTCTGTATATTAACGACTTCTTTATCTAAAAAAAGTAACTATTCTTATGTTATTATTCGGAAAAAAAGAATTTATTTATTTTAGCTCTCGATAGAAGTAGCAGTCGCAGGTGGTAACTCTTTTTCTGAGAGCCAAAACGTAGTTCTTAGAGACTGCTTTCCTGAAAGATGACAGAAAAAAAAACTGATCCCTCTTATCTCTACACATTTTTTTCATCCTTTTGGCTTTTCTTACCTGCAGCATTTCCTTCCGTATTCATATAATAGCTCTATATATTTCGCCAAATAGCCGTAACTATTTCCTCAATCCATTTTGCAAATGAAACACAATTGTATATACAAGGTTTAAGTTATCGGAAGGAACTGAATAAATTTTTTGTGTTTGTAATCGTATTAAATAGAAAATTGTATCAGTTTGCGAGACATATTAACAGAAATTGACCTATATGTATAGTTTTATTTTATTCATATAAAATTCATCTTAGAAATGTGCATGAGAGATACTAGATACAAACCTCAAGCACAATCAAATGAAAAGCAAATGATTTTTAAAACATGAAGGATCTGTAACGGTATCTTTATCTGAGAATTTTTATTGAATAATCGTATGCATCTCAATGTAAATTAAAGTTATGAATTCAATATCCAGTATTAAAGAAATCGGTTTAACTCTAAATACCCCATTGTGGTTTCTGTTACCAAATTATGCCACGGGCGCCCTTTTTTAAACACGATACTTTGCACAAAAACGGATAATTTTATGTAGGGAATAACATTTCATAAAATGAGTTCCATTGTAATAATAAATAAAAAGAGTGAAGCAAATGAATTTAATTAAAAAAACCAACTAAATTATTACATAAATGGAAGAATACGCAGATTTTGTTAAAATTATAAATATAAGAATGTTGATGTAATTTAATTGAATCGCAATCATCAATATTATGAAAAATTCAGAAAAAAGCTTTAAGTATTTGTTATCAAAGTTTATTTACAAATATACTTTAAATAAAGAGATCTTTATTTATATATCTATAAATAAAAATGGTATATAAATAAGAAAGCTATAAATATTTGGTAAGAAAAAAGCTCAGAGACAAATTTTAAGAACTTTCAAGATTTTTAAGATTTAATATCGAATTAATAAGTCATGATTTAACAATAATGAAAACAATTAATATATATAAAAAAATAAGCCAATTCCTACTTAGATCAACAATGAAAATTTTTATTTAATCTACTTCTTATTAAATAGTTGAAATTAATATAAATATGTATATACATATGACTGAATTGCAACACATTAAGTGGTAATTAATTTTATTAATTATCATTAAAGTATCATATTGTCATCCAAAACAATCATGTATATAAATTTTAGTTCAACTGAATGCTTTAAAACTTGAGAAAAAAACCTTTTTCAACTTTTGACACAAGTCACCAAAAAGGGTCACTAAGTCGCCAAAAATTATGCTAACGTGGCTGTATTTGTAATTTTTTAAATAATTAGTTTTAATCAATTATTTTTTATTATTTTTTTTAAAATTATTGTAGTGTCATCCAAAATAATCATGTATATACAATTTCAGCTCATTTAAACGCTCTAAAATGTATTTTATTAACGATTGAAAATCCCACCAACATAGATAAATAAATATATAGAGAGAGAGTGTCAATAGTAGGAATTAAAAAATATCAATGGTTTCCTAAGCATGGTATAATTTAAGTGAAAACTCCATAGGCTGTTAAGATTCAGACCAGAACATAACAACCATTGAATAGTTATTTTCTAGTAAGTCTCGTTGTCCATTTTTACTCATGTTATATAGTCAAAACATTTATATATATACAGCGGTGGTCAAAATTGTGGTCACTTTTTAAAATTTTTATGTTTTACTTCAGAAATTTTCCTTTAATCAGAGGGCACTTCTTAAAGATTTTCACTTTCTGTGGAACATGTGTGCTTTTTATTGTAATAAACGATCATATGTAATATATTATATTATACCTTTTATCACTCAGAATTATTTTTGATCGACTATACTTAGGGATAATCAAATTAATTACTATTCAGCATAATTCTAATGTCATTCTCTTACCTTTTCATGCAATAAAAAAAAAAGTACTAATAGAATCTCTTAGTTCAGCCAAAGTTTTCTAAAATCTATTGCCCACAAAGCAATAAAAAACTTTGGAAATGACCAAAAATGAAATAATAAATGGAAAACAAAAACATAAAAAAGATACAAAGCTTTTGTATTTTAACAGGATTTCTCTGGATAAATTTAACACAGAGTTATGTTCTTTCTTCGCCAACCTCTGGCACATTTATCTCGTAAAATGGGCGAAATTTCATTTCTTCGCTAAATATGGGGAGTGAAGTAGAATGATAATGATAAGAATGCTAGTTGATTCTTACTAATTACCCAAACTTTTACTATTGACATTATTTCTTCAACGCAATATAATAAAGAATTTTGTCAAAATACTTAAAGCATATAACCTCTTTTAATTGGCACAAAATATAACTGCATAGGGAAAACCAATACAGAAGAGACTTAAAAATTAATTCTCATTTTTTTAAGGGAACCTTATCTACCCCAAAAAGTTTAATCGAAATCTTATTTTATGTCTGTGGAAAACATATTTGGCTTTTATCTAGAACTTTATATAGACTCAAGATCTATCATAGATGTTCTCTCAACGCTTAAAGTTTACCAAAAAGATAATTGAGTTTTATTTGGCGTAATATTAAGACGTAAGAGAATTTCTCTTAAAATTGACTTTTGGATTTTAAATTCCAAAACCTCAGATTCTTAGATTCCCTTGTTACAAATCATTCATTTGTAAAGAAGTTTAAATTTGCAAAATTATGTAAGTAATAAAAGGAATTATATACATTATTTGAGAACATAACTATATCATCGTTTTGCGAGAGAGATTAACACCGCAATCTTAAGTAGTTAGTAGTAGTCTTAAGTAGTTAGTAATCTTAGTAGTATTATAGTAATTGAGAGAAGTTTAAAGAAACTATAAGAAAGGAAAAGAATATTCCTTGATATCTTCAACAACGTGGTCCTAACTTTTTTCACTTTTGATAAATTGTACTCAATTACGAGAATGGAAGAAGACAGAAATACATGTAAATGAAGGTGCTCATTAAATGCGGAAGAGTTACATCTCTAAATCTCGTCGTATGATGTCCACGATTCAGAGATTTAGGAGTGAATTATTTTCCTGTTATGCACTGAGACAGAAATTACTTTGAAATTTACTGCCTCAGAATAACAAAATATGAAGAAATTATTTGCACAAGTTAGCCACGTTCTTGAGTAGACATTGGGTCTATAAAAGTTTGATAAGCAAAAATATGTTCTTACTGCTAAAATTGTATCTTTTTGAGAAAACTCATCGACAAATTATGTTGCATGGCTCTTTCTTTCTGCTACACATGCCGCAAAAATATTTTAATTCTTTTAGAAATTAGTAAAAATCTTATCTTTTTAACTGATTCATATTTTGAAAAAGTCTTCAACACATATATTTTTATATTTCATTTTTTTAGAGCAAATGGCAGCGTTTTTGTGAAATTCGCCTTTTTATACGAAAATACTTTGCTTCGTTTTTTGTGCTGCTCATCACCTCAAATCAGAAATAAATAGTCACAATGATTATTAAATATCAAATGCTTACGAAGTGTTAGATGTTTTAGAAGATAAGTTTATGATGATGTACTGAACCTCAATGATGACCCGAAACACATATATTTAAATATCGCAGAATGAAAGTATAAAATGAAAATGATGAAAGTTTACATCGGAATAGAAATTTGAGTCTAGTTTTCAAATGAATTTATATTAAATAGCACATGTATTACTTTTTATAATTTATATAATATTTTATTTATTTTCTTATGGTAGGAAGTAGTTGATGAACTCGTTTGCTAAGTCTTCTATGTAATGCCACTTATATAGAAGCTCTAGACTACTCATCAGATCGTTAAAAAGAACGGATCCATAGCTGTGAGCACAGATCTTCATGCTTTATAGAGTTATGGTTCACTATATTTCTGTTAATATAGTCAAATAATCATTCCGATCGAAGTATAAATCGATTCTACTATTTGATATACTTACCATTTTTTGTGCTTCTACCTTACAATAAACAAAACCTTCTTCAGATATATTTCCGATTTCAACGTCATTGCAGATGATTTTGAAGACCGGTATATCGACCTTAACGTTATGGCGCATAGCTCCTTCATCTAATTATGTCAAAATTAACTTCAAGAAAGATTCATTTTTGCACAAGTGTAGTAATAAAACACTGGTTCACTGTTAGTTATTCCGGCTATTTTGTAGTAAGCTGATGTGAAATTCAGTGATAGTATTTCAAGGATAGTTGTTTGGTGAACGTTGCAAGCTTTGGCTAATTATGGCATGATTAGATATGGACTCTGTTGATATATCTTTATCTGGAGATTTTACTCCATTGAGTATAGGGAATATGTTCTTTGTTGCTGAAGATCTACCATGTAGAAAGGCTATTGCCCATTAAATCTATTGAGACTCAAAGTTCCCACGGTGTCATGAATTAAAAATTTGTAGTGGGGATTACCGAAGTTCCAAACTATAGTTTTTGTGTTACTCTAGAGTGTGATACTAAAAACAATCAACAAATCAACAGACATAGAACATCAAACCCTTAACTGAATTAGAGAAACTTTGTTATTTTGCATCGTCCCAAATATTTTACATACATATTACAAAGCATGTGATTGTCGTGTTATC
Organism: Trichonephila inaurata madagascariensis; assembly: GCA_019973955.1. NCBI lineage: Eukaryota > Metazoa > Arthropoda > Arachnida > Araneae > Nephilidae > Trichonephila > Trichonephila inaurata. Next base: position 74,518 of record BMAV01014238.1, on the reverse strand, counting down.
AGATATAATTGGAAGATCAAAAAGCTCTGGTATCAATGCTTTTGTAGCACTTTAGAGTGCAGAAAAAGAGATGGGACTTGTTATTAGTGTGGAAAAAACAAAGGTTTTGATTTCAACTGATAAATCTCCGGATTTGTCTCTTTTGAAGATAGGTAACTATACTTTTGAAACTGTAGAAACTGTTTGAACTTACTTATAACTCCGATATGCTGTAGAAACGATCTGAAGATTGACATAAACAATAGAATTTGTATAGCTAATAGAAGTTTTCATGGCCTGATAAACTAATTCAAGTCTAAGTTTATTTCACGACAACATTGGACGACCTTTGACTTCACCAACCACGGAAAAGGTTGTGTTAGTGTATGAAAGTGTTCAAAAACATCGTCCCCAAACACTTGCTGAGGCTACCCACTTCTTTAAGACGTCGTTTGAGGAAACGCATTCGTAATTAACGGCCTCAGTTCTGGCCGAGTGACTATTGGTATCTTCTGCATGATATCGCTCTTACACATCTATCTCAATGGGTAAAATAGATCCTCGCTAAAATTCGCAATATTGGGCTTCCACATCCCACTATTTACCATAGCACAGTGTGACTTTTACCTGTCTCCATCAAAAGAAACACATTTATAGAGAAGCTGTTTTGTGTCATCAGATGAAGTGAAAGCAGCATCACATGAGGTCTTAAGCGAGGTTTAGAAAACGGATTCCAGATGTTCTTCTAAAAGTTATAAGAACGTTGGCAGAAGCGTATTGTCGCCCAAGGGGACTACTTTGAAGGTGGATGTACTTCGGTGCTGTGAACTATTCAGGGTAACGTTTTATGCACCTTATCCCCGAACTCTTGGATCATACTACGTTTGTAAAACTTTAATCAGGTCTATTGCTCTGTACGAAAGTGAATGTTGGACACTCAATAAAGCAGAGGAATAAAAATTTCTCATTTTTGAAAGAAAAATCTTTGAACCTGGTGCGGTGGTATTGCCGGGACGATAATATTATAATACAGGCAGTAATATTAGTTCCTCATGAAGGCGGCGTTGAAACGAGCTGGAAAAGTGCTAGTGGAACACATGCTGGTAAGTCTATTGGAAGTGCCGGGGCGCAAATGCTGGTAAATGATTTAGATCATGTCTCTGCGTTGGTGTCGCTCTCTGTTTTTTCTCGCGATTCCAGGGTCTCTTTTTAGGTGAAATACGTCCCGCCCACTAAAGTGACACGTGATGAGTAGTCACTTCTGTTTGGACGTATTTGGTGGAACCATTCTTCTATTGGTCCAAGACCCTTTCGCGCGGTGTACTTAGAAACCGGCGGTTGTCGTGGGAACTGCGTCGGCTGGATCAAGGGAGGTCAGAGGTTGTCTTCCCTTAGGACATCAGCGCCGGGGTGTCCACCCTGGGATCTTGCCCACGAGAAACTACATGACCGTTGAAACGTCACTCGTTCCCAACGGGAAATGGGTCTTTGGTGAATACCACCGCAGACCTATTCAAGAGAAAAGGGAGTGGAGAATTTTTTACAATCATGAAACTCACAGGATATATGGCAGGACTGACATTGTGAGAACGGTAAAAGCGGCTGCTAATTAGGTGGCTGGGCCATCTGTACATATATGCCGATGCTTTTCCTACCTAAAAAGTAACTTTTTCGAAAATTGGGGGGAACAGATGCTAAGGATGACCAACTACGTGATTGTTAGACGATGTTGAAAACGATTTTAAATTAATGGGAATCAACCGATGGAAAGCCATAGTGACTCATAGGGTCAACTGGAGGAGGATGAGCGAGTAAGCCTTGGCCTGCTAAAGAATGTTGAGCTTATGAAGAAAAAATAATTGTTGGGATATTTTATTGGTCAATCATTCCTTTCAACCCATCTACATTTGCGGCATAAGTTCAACTGGAATTTTGCATCTCCAAAAGCAAAGAGAAATAGCTAAAGAAAGTTTTTATTGTTTTGAACAATACTTCCAATTACATTGTTTCATTAATTATAAGTTTTATCAAAACAAGACAAATAATACATTCTTGGTACTTCACGTTAATTGGTCGATCCTTATCTATGATAAATCTTCCATTATATAATAATTACTAAAAGAAAACTTTGCATAAGTAGTAATAACACTTAATATAGCTCTATAAAGTTCATTCATTATTTTTACTGTGTGTACTATACAGCTACAAGTCATCATACTTTATTTTGTGAATGCTATACTCAATAGAATTTTCTTCGCTATAAATAGTTCTGTTCTTAAACACATAGTTAAAAAAATTGAAAACATTTACTAAAATGCATTGCAATAAAATGTTTTTGAGAATTTTCTCGGGAAAAAATGAAAGCACCGCATGTGTTTCAGTTCGAAAAACACCTTTCATTTTGTTTTCTTCCCCAGTCGATTTAAATACTGATTCCAAAAAAAAGGAAATCATTGCTTCTCTTTCACTTAACTTTTTTTTAAAAGAAATGTTTAAACAAATCTATTTTAGAAAAATATGCTTCAGTTTGTTTTGTATTATTATTTTATCTCTCCTGGTTTCGAGTCCAAAAATTCTGATAAAACCTCCATGTCCCTTTACTCATTTTAAACAAGTTCTCTTTTTTTTTTACCTGTTTCTTTTGTAATTTTTTTAGCATGCTAGAGAAAAAAAAAAAGAGTAGTACAAAACGAAAGAACGTATAATGATAGATCTTTGCATTTTATTTCATTTCTTTTGCTTTTCACTTTCGTTCATTTGTTTTACTTAAGTTGTAAAATCGAATTATGAACATTTTCTTTGTCAGTTTTAAAAAAAAAAAAGTTTAAAAAAAAAATCTAAATAAGACATTTTAGTTTCTTTTTTAAAGATGGGGAGGGGGGGAGGGGAGCAGGTTTCTCTTTTTTTCTTTTTTTTCTTTTTTCATGCCAGGAAAGGAAGAGCAATAATTCTGAAAAACTTTGTTTAACCAAAAGAAAATAATAATAGTAATAATAAAAAAATGTTACAAAACAATACAACACTAACATATGTTTTTTCTTACTGTTTTTCTTTTTTTTTACGTTGAAATCTTGATCAATGGCTTATAGTTAAATATAAACTTCAAAACATGCAGTGCTTTATTTTTTTACATCTTTATTGTACATAAAAGACAAATTTGAAGAATTAAACATATTGAAAAAAAATTAAAGTATTTTCTTAGGAAAAAAATATATATGCGAAAAAATAACTGTGAGTAATACCTTATTTAGAAATTTAAAAATATTTACGTATGTTTAATAATATCGTATAATTTCGAATGTTTTAAGGATATTATTGGAGACTTATGATTTACGCAAATAGGAAACACTAATTCAATCCGCATTCTTTTTATCGTGGCCGACGTTGCTTAGTAGTCAAGCTTTTGGATTCGTGCCTGGCGTGTAATGAGTTTTAGCCCAGTGCCACTGAAGAC
>BMAV01014238.1:0-66085 GCA_019973955.1 Trichonephila inaurata madagascariensis | reverse complement strand
ATTCGTGCCTGGCGTGTAATGAGTTTTAGCCCAGTGCCACTGAAGACCCACCGTGTAGAGGTGGTCACTGCATGTTAAATACACTGAGGGAAAAAATCCTCCTGTTACTGGGGTGTGGAAGTTAGGAGAGGGAGGTGCCAGCTCTGGTTTATTCATCGTCATTTGACCAGGGTTTATAATTACAAAATCGTGCCCTCGTGCAGCTTTGTAGTGCAACGTTAATATAGCTTTCTCACTCCTTCTCTCTCGATTTCTTAATATTACGTCTACAATAGTACATCACGGATGAATTTTACTTAACGTAAAGCGAATGATATTTATGTTTGCTTCGTATTATAAGTGAACATGAGAGCTATTGGCAACGAACTTCATGGTTGTAAGGGACTTTAAACTTCGGTAAATTTGACGCACATCAGCTTTCTGTCCTCTGCAGGTTTTTTGTGACACTAGGACTCAAACCCGTGACACACTGTCCACAGATTTGTGATCCTAACCACTAGATTACCGATGCTACATTCAACTTAAAGAGACTTCTTTTAACTTGCACGCATTGTTTAAGGTATCCGACTACGTTCGGAACCATGATTTTAAAAAAAGTGCATAAATGTATAATTTTTATGATATTTAGTGTCACTTAGATTAGAGAATACATGTATAAAACTGTTTTAAGGACATTATGACAAAACAAATTATTTAAATACGATATTTTGGCAAAAAATGAACTTAGAATAACCTTTTTTCCAAATGTTCTTTTGTAACAAATGCTTCTATTGTATTAATATTTTGCCTGTATATAGCTCAGACCTCTGTACAGAGGCTGAACTATGATTTTTGAACATTTCACATTATTTTCAGAGTTACAACCATTTGAAATAATTATCGGCGTATTTTCTTAAAATTTCTCCCTTACGTTTTCGTAAAACATGGATAAACCGACTTCTAAGTTATGCATTTTAAAAATTCTAGTTGAGCCTCTGTACAGAGGTCTGAGCAATATACAGGCAAAATAATGCAATAGAAGCATTTTTTACAAAAGGAGATTTGGAAAAAAGGTTATTCTAAGTTAATTTTTTGTCAAAATATTGTACTTAAATAATTTTTTATTGTAATACTATTTTTAACCCAATTTTATATACATTGTCTAATCTAAGTGACGCTAAATATCATAAATATTATGCATTTACACGCTTTTGTAAAATCACGGTTCCGAACGTAGTCGGATACCTTAAGGAAAAAATATATTGATCTCGAGCATCGATTAACTCAAATTTACTATGAACATTGGACTGTTGAGCCAACTTACTGTTTGGAAAACTTCTTATTCTTCTTTCATTATTGAAAGATTTTTATTTGACTACATCACGATACTACTACGCGATAAAATGCTTAAAATATTTTAAATACATATTCAAATTTTTCACTGCATAAAGCATAGAAGCAAAGTAGAATACACACTGGTAGACAATAGCTATGAATGGACTGTGCATAGGAGATTATATTAAGTGTAAGACACAGAATGAAAAAAATTTGTGCCTTTGCAAACTTATTATTTGAACACCTGTTCATCATGCGATAGCATTAGAGGACTTGATATAAATGCTTTGACTCATGAGGAAAATGTATTAAGTGAAAATTATATTGGGAAGCTTTAACTGATGTACCTAAATTTCAAGTATGCTTTCCTACTAGAATTTAGATTATCTTACATCTTGACCATAATTCGAGATCTTGAAGAATGGCAAAAGATAACAGACGTTACCAGGTAATTAGATAGAGCCGGCAGAGTTGTCTCTTTGTAAAGCATTTCAAAACACCGTAATGTGAAGTAAGAGTCACCGGAAAGGTTATTTTAGACTCCTGCAGGAGGCAAGCAGTTTGGTCTATCTGCAAAAAGGGGGGCACCATACTTTGGTGAACTGCAAATGAGTTTACTAATGTTACAAGGAGTAACATGAAATTTGCTGGCAAGCTCTGCGATTTTTAACAAGGTCTGGGGATGAGAACAGCACCTAATTTAATATTTTCCTTACCTAAACAGAAGCAGACTATATTAAATGCATTGTTTTTTTATTTCTTTTGTAAATTTTAAAAGTTTAGTATGAAATAAGATCATTTTCCTTTTTGTACACATTTCTAATTTCTGTGTTCTTAGACGATTTCGGTGTTTTTTACAGTCTGATATAAACTGATCAAGATGAAAAGAAGAGTCTTCTTGAGGAACAGTTAAATTTCAATTTATAATAAGAAAAAAGAAAGAAACTTACTAATGAAATAGGTAACATTAAAGTAATAAACGTCATTTTATTTTCTGTTACGTATGAGATGAACTTTTAAGTTTATGTTACGAAATTCTCATTACAAAGTTACGAAAATCAGTAAACTAATAATTTTTTGAAAATAATCTTTTGTTTCTTTTGCTTGCATCCCCCTCGTAGAGTTATGACACCCCCTAGGGTGGGCACACCCCACGGTTTGAGAAACGCTGCTACACGTTATTCCCCGTTTTTCAAGAATGAAATTGCGAAAAGTTAAAACTGTTGATGGGGATCAACAGAGCTAAAAACTCTCTCTGGAAGGTCTATCTATAAGAAAATTTCGATGAATGACTAAAAATCAAATATTTCTCTTTATTATTCTGCTGATTCGAGATTCCAATAATCAGGCAGAGCAAAATCCCACACATCCTTCTTTTATTCCTGCGTAGGGATAGATATTACTTTTCCCAACTGCAATCAGATTCGGTTTTCATCTTTCTCATTGGAGGAAAGACAAACAAAAGGCAAGGAAAGATGCGCGTGCCTTCATTTACATCATCAAATTTTCAAAATCAGCGTGTCTTGAGACTTTTTCCTTTGCATCTCCTATACCCATCACCTACACAAAAAAAATTGAACGTGAATCTTTAGCATTTTAAAGGTAACAACGAAAAAAATATTTAGTTACGCGGAGTAGCTATCAGAAATATGCTCTGCTAAATTATTTTCTGATTTTGAGCTCTTATTAATTTGCGTTCTTTACATGTTTTTAATTATCAGTGTTTTCTGTTTTATAGCAATTACTTTTATAATTTTTATCTTGTCAGTTTTTATGACTAGTGTTGTTTCAGTCAAGTTGGAAGTTTGTGTGATTCTTGGTACATTTAAATCCTTAACTGGCTTACCCGTACAACGTACGGACCACCGAAAGCTAGCCACAACCTATTTGCCCGTACGCTGAACGGGCACTAATATTTTCATCTTTCTATCTTTAATTTGAACATATTTTTAATTCTTATAGTGATATTATTAGTGCTAGTGTTTTTTAAAGATGCAGTTTGCTCTTGGTATTGAAATAATTCCCATCCAGGATTTTTTTGTGATTGTTAAATGTAGGGGTTTTTCATTGGAGGCATGAAATTACATTTACAATATTCGATAAAGAACAGGTATTGGCAAGAGAACATGCAATTTGTTGCTTGAGGGGAACTGAAAATGAAAAAGAATAATCTAAAAAAGCCTATATTATCTCTGTTCCCATTGCAATGTAAAATTTAAGATTACATCATGCATTAAATTGTATGTGTACACATATATGTACACACACACATAATCCTCAACAATTTGAAAAGATGTACTAACATGAAGCCTTTTTTGTAAGTATGACGGAATTCTCTTTTTAAGATATAAGAAGCATTCTTCATAGCATGCAATGTGTACTTATAAAAAGTAAACTTTCAAGGATTTTATGTTCCGCAATTTGTAAATAATATATTGTGTAAAAACTTTAAAATTGAAAATTTAAAAAAAAAACTCTCCCCTTTTCGCATTTTGTTGAGTAATATGCTTATTTATATGCAATAAAAAAAGGCGCCTTTTTTTTAACGTTTTGGGCAAAAAAATTGACCGCTTAAGACTACCCAAAATTCGCCGTTTTGGTGAACATTTTCAAAATTTCTTTTGTTTTTATTTTATAGCTCATACATTTAAGATTCCAAAAACACTCTATTTTGGTTTCTACGATATTTAGAAGCAAATTTATAACATAATTAGTAAACCGGAACTAGATTCTTACACAAAATATTTTTAATATATTGAAATGAAATTTTCAGAACATGTTTTATTTACTTCTACATGTGTTATGAAATAAAATTTAATCTCTGTGTATATATTTATGTACTTTATTGCTTTTTTATAAAAAAAAATAATTAATTTCGTTAAAAATTGACTTTTTGTATAAATTTTGGCATATTTTAAAAAAAAATAAAGTATTACAAATCTTTTAATTCCTGATACATATAAAGATGTTGTTTATGTACTGTATAAATATTATTTGAATACATTTATTAGAATTTCGCATAACTGCAATTTTTCATCAATATTTCACTAAAAAAAGACAATTGTTATAGTCCAAAAAACTCTCCAGAGAACAGCAAAAGGGTAAAAAGAAAAGTCCGAATTTGTTAAACATGGCGCTAAAAAGAATTTGAGCTATAAATACGGTGAGTTTAAAAATGTACAATTAGTAGTAAATTTTTCATATTGTATTAAAATCTTTAAATGCATATTTTCTGAGAAACGATGTTTTTCCCACACACACACACAATTTCGGAAAAGTTCACTCTCTACAGGAATTTGCTCAAGATATTGAATTGAAATGTTCAGAAAATGTTTTATTTATTTTATCTGCATTCTAGATTATTATCTTATCTCTGTGTATATATTTATGTAATTTATTGCACTTTCTGTGTGAAAATAACATTAGTTCTTTTTTTTTTTGTAAAAAAATTGAGTTCTTGCATAAAAATTTAAATATTTCAAAATTGTTCAAATCTTATAGCTCTAAGCACAGACAATGATGCTATTTATGTATTGTATAAATATTATTCGAAAATGTTAATTAGAAATTTCAATACCGCAACTGCAATTTTTCGCTAAAATTTCACTCAAAATTCTCTACGTATCCAAAATTAAATTTAATTTTGTTGAAATTGTATTTGAATACCTAGTTTTATGCCCAATTTCAAATAAAGAAGTGTTTTTTTAGTTGAAAATTTATATATTTAAAAATGTGCTCTGAAGTTAGTCACATGCCTTAAGGTATCCGACTACGTTCGGAACCATGATTTTGCAAAATCGTGTAAATGGATAATATTTATGATATTTAGTGTCACTTAGATTAGAATACATGTATAAGATTGTTTTAAGTACATTATGACAAAAAAAATTATTTAAATACAATACTTTGGCAAAAATTAACTTAGAATAACCCTTTTTCCAAATGTTCTCCTATTGTAAAAAATGCTTCTATTTTATTTAAATTTTGCCTGTATTCAGCTCAGACCTCTCTACAGAGGCTCAACTAGAATTTTTGAAATGCATAACTCGGAAGTCGATTTATCCATGTTTTACGAAAACAAAAGGGAGAAAATTTAAGAAAATACGCCGATAATTATTTCAAATGGTTGTAACTCTGAAAATAATTTGAATTTTTCAGACCTCATAGGGGAGCCTCTGTACAGAGGTCTGAGCTATATACAGGCAAAATATTAATACAATACAAGCATTTTTTACAAAAGGAGAACATTTGGAAAAAAACGTTATTCTAAGTTAATTTTGTGCCAAAATATTATATTTAAATATTTTTTTTGTCATAATGTCCTTAAAACAATTTTATACATGCATTCTAATCGAAGTGACACTAAATATCATGAAAATTATACATCTATGCGTTTTTTTAAAATCATGGTTCCGAACGTAGTCGGATACCTTAAGGGGTTAAAGGCTCGTCGATAGACAGATGTGTGTTAAATCTGTCGAAACTCCAAATCGTCACATTAGCGTTGTGTGGTAGCTTGGTATGTGAGATGCCAAGAATCATCCACACTTTTAACCGTGGTTTAAATTTACGAGGTCCATTACCAAAAGTCATTTCTTTCAAGTACAGGTTTAATAAACAATCTATGTAGCAGCAACTAACCATCTTCCATTAAATGAATAAATTCATACTATAAGAAGTACTAAACATTTTTAATTACATCAGTTTCAGATTTTATATATAAAATGAATGCTACACAATTTATTTTAAAATAAGTCTTAATCCTTGCACCCATTTAATCCGTAAATGTCAGACGAGAGCTATTGATTTCAGAAAGTTTCCATTCCAACATCGAGTCTATTCAAAATATTTGAATATGCCGATGTATTTGGACGAATTCCAAGCACCAATATTATGATTGTCAATACACTTTTAACCCTTCTGGAGACCTCGCTTTCTCTCGTCTCCTCTCCCTAGAGTGAAGGGAGAAAACTCCCTGTGCTCTTCATAAGTACAGTTCATATTAAAATTCCATTTATCTTTGAGAACCCACGCTTTCTGGAGTTCTGAAAGACAGGGCGTGGGGTGGATCTTTCCCTAATGATTGTTTTCTTAAATGGTCTTCTGTCTTCCCTCTGGGAGAGAAGTGCAGCTTCTGTTTTCTTAAGCGAAAAGGTTGGGAAACGGTTCGATTTTTAATTCTATCTTAGAATTAGTCAACAGAAAGGAAGTTGCATGCAGTTTTATGTAACCAGTTGGTTTTGTGTCGAGCATGATATTTATCTACAATTTGGAATTCACTTATTTGTGCTGATTAAGTTTTGTGATTGAAATAAATCTATCATGCAGCCAGTATTGTTTTTAATGGGTCGTAAGTTTCAGTCCTAAAGCCACAAGAGACCCTCCAAGCATTGAGGTTAAATCTGTCGACTATTTTCTTTATGTTGGTGGATGTGGAAATTTGTAGACTGTTTTGCCATTTTAGGCGTTGTCCTCGTCATTTGAATGTCATTCAGAATAACGATACCCGCGCGCGCGCGCGTCAAATGAGACCTTAATTAAGCAATCAATACGGTAATTAGAAAACAAATTTAACCATCTACCTCATTTCTAATTCCTTACTAAAGACTGAACGGACAACGTACATTAAACCCCATTACACACAAAGAAAAAAAATGTTTGATGAAAATAGAATTCGGAACTATAACTAGATTGAATGGACATGATATCATAAACACTTGATTCCCGTTGTCTTCGTTTGGAAGGGAAATAGCAGAGCTCTAGTTATGATTTAAGAATAAGGAAAATAGTATAAATGTGTGTATGTGAGAGAGAGGGAGAGAGGGGCATCGTATTTAACTGTTTGATAACCACATATTTAGATGAATAAGCATATTTTATATAAACATTTTTAAGATGAAATCTTTTATATAAACTTAAATCAGCAGTCAGAAATATTATAAATAGTGAACTTATAGAATTATGCTAATTTTTATTTTCATTGAAAAAGCATATTTTTCCTTAAAGTTGGTTTTTTACGAAGAAATGAGTGAATTCAAAAGAACACCTTACAAAAATGTATATTAGATTTAAGAAGATAATATTATACTTACAGCAGCGTTTCTCAAAGTGTGGGTTGCGCTCCCTGGGCCTCGATTCCTCGATGAAAGATTTTTTATTACGTTTTCTTTTTAAACCTAAAATATTACTCGTTAAAAGAAAAAAGAAACCCAGATCCTGAGAAAAATTCTAGGAAGATTAAAAATTCATCACTGTAATTATTATTGAAATACTGTACATTAGTTATAGAAAGAAAAAGAAGACATGATTCACTTTTCAGCCAGGCAGCATAATACATTTGCTGATCATCATAGATCATTTGATTGACCTTCCAACTTACTGGCACGGTTAGTTCTATATTAGTTCTGTCCAATCTTTTATGTGTTTGTTTTTCGCTTAGGGAAATTGTAAAAAAATAGAGTTTTATGATATTTGGAAAAGGATTAATTGATTTGTAGGATTATTTGGCCAAGATTTATTTTTATGAGTATTCTCAAATCTATAAAGCATAGTGAAAAACATCATAATCCTTTTAGAACATCCATATTTTTATTTTGAATACACTTTTAACCCGGGAGCGCTGGCGCGGGGCATCTGTGATCTCTATTGAAGGAAGTTGAAACTGATCAAGCAAAGGAAAAACCTGCTGAAAGAATGAATATTATTCATTATTGAGAAACGCGATGAACATAAAACTCAGGGAAAATTTTCAAAAGCTTCCTAAAGAACTCCATCAACTAAAATATGAAGCCATAAGTGTACCACAAAGCTCAGTTCGCCTTGTCAGAAAGACACAAGAAAGAAAAAGTTCAACTTCCTTTTTGTTGATCACCAAAGGTGTCACAAGTTCGAGCCCAGTACCACTAAAGACCCACTGTGTAGGGAAGAGATGCACGTTAAATCTGTCGAGAGCTCAAACGTCCTCTCGTTGGAGTGGTGTGGTAGTTAAAAGAGACCAGCTCAAGTGTCGTCCTCATCAATTGACCATGGTTCAAAATTACGACGTCCGTCTCCAAAAGCCTTCGTGTAGCTGAAGAGTGTGACGTTAGTATTCACTCACTCAATTAAAACTACAATAACTTGTACAAAATATGACAGCTTTGCCAGCAAATAACATTCCTGTAATACTAGTGAAAATTGTCTCTGATTCGAATACTTTATTAAGGTCTTGCACTTTTGATTAATTTCCGTTCAGTTTTATTGGATTTTTCCTCAAATTATCAAAGAAAAATTGAAAAGTTCTTGAAAGCTGGTAAGTATACTTTCTCTTAATTAAATTATTCACTGGAATTCAGATTTTTATCGTGTACAGTAAAAATAATTACAAGCAAATGATTGGGGTGACTGAGTCCCCCCGCACTACCATTAGCGTTAGTATCGAGTGCGTGCCTGATCCCGGGTTAAAACATTTTGAAGTCTTCTCGCTTTAAATATTAAAAAGTAACACAATTATTCTTCATCGGAATTTTATATAATATTTTTCATTATTTAACTTTAATTCTAAAAAAGCTAGTTCTGTGAGAGGTTTAAAATAACGATTCTTTTAAAACTATTTACAATTTTAGCATTTTTATCTAAAAAAAATCATATTACATTTTTGTACACAATGTCGTGTACGCAGTTTTACTCTCCTTACAGTTCAGTTATTATATCAAGAAAATAATGCTTTATTTTTTTAAAAATGAACTCGTGCGAAGTGCCGGTACTTCAGCTAGTATACGTTTAATGCATCAGTACTGAAGAAGTTTTTGTATTAAGAACAAGTTTAATAATTGTTAGTGACTTCCATGGGCTTGTCTTGTAGAGCAAAACTTTTCAAAGAAGGTTTAACACCTGAGTTACTTTTCTATATTTCGCTGAGATCTATATTTTGTGTTCAAAGCAGCCACCACAGAAAATTCGGTTTAACAAAGGTAGGATGCTGAAAATGATAATCGTCTACGAAGTGCTTTTGTTTTTGGTGCAGAAAATTCATCATCCACCTCTACCCAAAATTCAAAGAGCGATTTATTACAAAATTGCCTTTTAATTCTTCACTGCATCTTAAATCTATGAAGATTTCTTCTCTGGAAGTTGAGAGCCCTCCTAGAGTATTTTGAAATAGATCCCCCTAAACCACTCGTAATTTGCTACCAAGTTGTCCTCATCAAGAAAATACTTTTTTAAAATTCTTTGCCAACATGGCTAAATGGTACATGGTTTTAAAAACAACTTTCACATGTTGTTCTTCAGATTTGTAAGTTTTAACACATAACGAACCGGGGCTTTTTTTTCATTATTTACTTCAGTAGTGGTAAATCAAAAATTAAAGTATTTCTGAGAATATTTCCTTGATTTTTAATTTTCGGAACCATGCTCGTCTGTGTACTTGTTGATTCTTTATTATCGTCGAATGTTCGCTTACGACATAAAAATGTTTGTGTGATTTTGTAAAATGTTTGTTGATCTGTGCAAGACGGTTGTGGACTGTTTACCTGGAAAATCATTCAGGTACAGCAGCAAGATCACGAGTAAGTCGAAGAACAGTTGTCACCCTATGTCATCGTGTGCTTAATACCAAGTAGCAATCCTATCCAGACGTCGATGCTTTGTGGTTACCCTGTCCGACCTTCCTGTTGACAGTACCACTTATTAGAAACACATTCCATAAGCGAGAGACCACTTTCGGGTCACTTGTAACCATCGAACCAACTCTGCTTGAAAAAGGCTAGCTTCATGCCTGCCAACGGCCCTTCATCTCAAGGAATCATCTAAATGATTATGACAAGTAATTCTCACTGCAAACAAACTAACTTCTTTATTTTAAAGCAATATTTACAAAACTAGAGGCAAAATTCTCATATGCTTGAACGGTCTTAATCCAGTATAGTATTGCAAAAACTAACGCTAAACTACATCCTTTCCTAAATCGAGAAGGTTGATATTATATTACCCTTTCTACAAAATAATCAAATTACAAATTTTATCAGTTTTACTGGAGTTATTTTAAAATTATGACGATAAAAATGTTTCTGACCTTAATTTTAGACATGAGTATATTATTTCAGTAACATTATGATTGACAGAAAAATAAACTACGACCATAACAATAGGTTTAACGTTAAAGTATCCGACTACGTTCGTAACCGAGATTTTGCAAAAGCGTATAAAAAGATAATATTTATGATATTTAGTGTTACTTATATTATAGAAAATGTATATAAAATTGTTTTAAGAATAGTATTACAATAAAAAATTATTTGAATACAATATTTTGACAAAAAATAAACATAGATTGATCCATTTTCAAAATAATCTCCTTTTGTGAAAAATACTTCAATTATAATTATATTTTGCCTGTATTAAACTCAGATCTCTGTACAGAGGCTCAACTAGAATTTTTGAAATGTATAACATAGAAGTGGGTTTATCCATGTTTTACGACAACGGAGGGGAGAAATTTTAAGAAAAAAACGTCGATAATTATTTCAATGGGTTGTAACTCTGAAAATAATGTGAACTTTTCAAAAATCATAGTTGAGCCTCTGTACAGAGGTCTGAGCTATATACAGGCAAAATATTATTATAATAAAAGCATTTTTCACAAAAGGAGAACATTTTAAAAAAAGGTTTCTCTAAGTTCATTTTTTGTCAAAATGTCTTTAAAATAATTTTATACATGTATTTTAATCTAAGTGACACTAAATATCATGACAATTATTCATTTATGCGCTTTTTTAAAATCACTGTTCCAATTGTTTCCTTATTTTATTCATTTCCAGAAGGGAAATATTTTCGTGTTAAACAATTTACTTTCATGTTAAGAAACAAAAAAACACATAAAAATATTTAGTAATTTCTCGGGATCGTTGCATTATTTGTGTAAATTGATGCTTCGACTTTAGCGTTTGCGCGTTAAGTGTACTTAACTGTGTATTTTAATCATTATAAAACCACCTTAATGGAAAGTTTTCAACATTACATAAAAGAAAAAATATGGAATACGAAAAGATATCACCCAATGGCCTGAGAAATTTCGCAAAAATAAAATTTTTAGGTTGACTGACAGAATGAGAAATGTCGTGTAAAAAAATGAGACATAATTTAAAGGAAGGTATACAAAATGTAAGTGTGTTGCATTTAAGGTATCCGACTACGTTCGGAACCGTGATTTTAAAAAAGCGCATAAATGGGTAATTTTCATGATATTTAGTGTCGCTTAGATTAGAATACACATATAAAATTGTTTTAAGGACATTTGGACAAAAAAAGTTGTTTAAATACATTATTTTGGCAAAAAATTAACTTAGAATAACATGTTTTCAAAACGTTCTCCTTTTACAAAAAATGCTTCTATAATAGTAATAATATTTTGTGTGTGTGTGTGTTCTTATATAAAGTAAAGACTTCTCCAGAGAGTCTGAACTAGGGTTTTAGAAACATTCATATTATTTTCAGAGTTACAACCCATTGAAATAATTATCGGCATTTTTTTCTTAAAATTTCTCCCCTCTGTTGTCGTAAAACATGGATAAATCTACTTTTAAGTCATATATTTGAAAAATTCTAGTTGAGCCTCTGCCAGAGATCTGAGCTATAGACAGGCAAAATTTTATTATAAAAGAAGCATTTTTCACAAAAGGAGAATATTTGGAAAATGGATCACTCTAAGTTCATTTTTTGTCTCAAAATATTGTACTTAAATAATTTTTTTAATGTAATATTATTCTTAAGACAATTTTATATACATTTTCTAATCTAAGTGACGCTAAATATCATATATATTATCCATTTATACACTTTTGCAAAATCACGGTTCCGTACGTAGTCGGATACCTTAAGCTTTCCTTCCTAATGTTCGTGAACTATCCAAGGAACCCAATATAGAATGATCCCGAATTCAAGGTACAAACTATAGAAGTTGGTGCAGGCAATTCTAACAATCATTTATTGTATAGAAATGTATAAGCAAAAGTGACGCAGTGAGGCGCAAAGTCCCGTTTAAATGGTTTATTGAAAGTTTAGTTGACAAAAGTTAAATGTTTATAATAGCTGTTCAAAATTGCGTCTACCAGTAACGATACATGTTTCACAGTGTTGGTGGAGCGATTTACGTTCACGTTCAAGTATGGCAAATATTTCACGCACACTTGCAGCAGCTTCAGATATTCGAGCAACGAGATCCTCAAGTGGAGTCGCATAAGAATGACACTTCGCATGTCCTCATAGAAAGTAATCGAGGCTAGGGGTATGTCCAACACGCCCAATTCATCGCGTTTGTGCTCACATTGCTGAAAAATTCTCTGGTGCGACATTCGTTGATCATGAAAATGCGTGTTATACATTCGTGTAGCAGCTCTGCCGTTTTCATTTGCACGGCCGTTCTTGTTATTTATGGCTCCTCTTACGGCATATGTAAATTTTTCCATTGTAGACGTCAGCACAAGTACGAAGGGGGCTTTCACCTATTGAGATGCATCATTTTGAATGGCTGCTAGACATCTATTTCCTCCTACCCTCAAAGCAATCAACCTATAACTAAATTTATGTTTTCTTTTATTTCCTTTATTTGTGACTTAAAACGTCATCTGCACTCATACGTTCCTATTCAATAAATGATTATTATAGGGCTCCTATACCTACCCTTAAAGTTTGTACCATGAATTTTGGAACACCCTGTATAATGTTGACAGAGCTGACTAATATTTTGTGTTGTAATAGTTTGCTGAGATATTGTAGCTCTTATTAAAATATTTTATTTGAATACATAATGAACCATATCACCTATAAAAGTTCATAGAATAGATCATATAAAACACAGAGTAAAAACCAAGAAGTCTCGTTTTACAGGGAATCAAATGAAGGCAAAACACAATCTATATGATTTCCTATATTATTATATCTTCAGTAATCCATAGAAGAAACATTAATTTTACTTATAAGGTAAGATTGGATTAGAACAAACAATAATGTTTGCGATCTGTCTTTCATTAGAAAAGTAGCGGGAAATAAATAAGAGCAATTTAAACAAAAAGAATTAAGGGGAATTGAAAACCTATCTCTCTCTATATATACTGACAATGTTAAATTGACTGTTTTCGATGTACTTTTTCTCAAAATCTGTTATATGTACGTGTTTGAAATTTTTCATACAATTAAAGTACACCTTTCTCATTATACAGAAATGACCTTTTAGCTAATTTTGATTTTTTTAATAGTTTATAAAATATTTTATCACACATAGTGAAATTTGATCCATTTTTCACATAACAAAATTTGTAAAAAATGAATTTTTGAGTTTTTTTTACAAAAAACTCATTTTTGTATATGTTAGCCATCATTATAAATGTATCATAAAAAATTTAGTTTTTCAGAAAAAGTACATCGAATATCATAATTTACATTTTGAGATAAATTGTTTCAAGGATTATTTAAAAATAGGTCTTAAGGGCTTCTTATTACCCCAGAGGTGTTAAAGTAAGGTATTTTTAGAAAGGTTACAATCTATACAATTTGAAAATGTAAAAATTTCAAATTGTCAATAGAATAAGATTTTAGCTTTCCAACACCCCTAATGAAATAATAACAAATAATTAAATCAGGTACCTATGAATGTGTACTTTTTTTTCTTTGACTAATACATTTACGACTAAGTAAAGATTGTTAAAAGTATGATGATTAAAAGAAAATGACATAATATATTCTGAGAGGAAAACAATGTTCACACGTATAATAAAAACCATTTTTGAACTCATTACAAGTTGTTATCAAAACTTATCAGTTTCAGCATTTATCTTCTTTCTCTCTCATTCCAGTAATTTCATTCTTCCTATAAATCTTTCCGTTATTCAGTTACGAAAAATTAGAAACACTTATTTTTATTAAAAGTTATATCTGAATAAATTTCTCTAAGAGCTCCAAGGGAAACTAAAATAGAAAACTCGATATGCTTAAAATGTCCATTCTATTTTTCCCGTAATTTTAAGTGAAGGATTACAAAACAAATAGTAAAATCTATTATTTTTAATTTCATTACAGAATCTAAATCTCATCAATACATAAATGCTTAATAAATTTAAAAAATTGGTTTTCATTCAATTTCATTATTATTTATCTCACAGTACTTTTCATTAAAAAAAAAACTATCACTCTCTCTACTTCTTTCTTAAAAATCTTCATGACCTACTTTCTTTGCAAGACTCTTTAGAATAAATTTAAAAGGAAGAAAAATAATGATATTTTCTATCCTTTGACTTTTTTTTCTTTCGTTTTATACATTCGCTTATTTAACTTAAGCTTAACTTTTGAAATAGAATTATAAAAATACTCCTTGAAAGGAGAAGGTAGGGAGAAAAAAAAATGGTAAGCAAGATGTTTTTTTTTTCTTTTTAGTTTCCTTATTAAAATCAGAAAAAAAATGAAAATCTAAGAATCTAATAAATCCTTATTACGCAGAAAGGAAAAAAGCACACGAAGAAAAAGTTGGCACATTAGTTAAGAGAAATATTAATTTTTTAAAATTTTCTTTAAAAGCTTTAAGTGTTTAAGTCAATGTCATATGTTCATACAAAAATCAATTTCAAAAGATGCAAAAAGCGTTTTAGTTGTTTCTTTGTACGAAATTCAATCTTAAAGTAATTAAGTATCGTAGATTCACAATATGTGGGTACATAAAATTCCTTCTGCCAGATGGTAAATTATAAAAATACAGATAAAATTCTTAATTAAACGTTTTTTGAAATTTTTAAAGGAAATATTTTCTAATACGTTCATGTAAAGTTTATAATTGATTTAAAATTATTTTGAAAATTCCAGATATCAACTGCGAAATTTTAAGATTTGGTGATATCTACCTACAATTCTATGAATCAATTTTTGACCATACTTCAAAAAAAATTTATCCTTGACAATTTGTGTAAAAATAAATAATAATCAAGTAGCCCGAAACAAAAATAATTGATACGATAAAGAAAGAGAAAGGTTTACGGTGTAAAAGTGGTGAATGTTAAATGTGTCTGATTTTAAGCAATTTTTTAGTTAAATAAGAATCAAAATTTTATATGAAGACTGTATTTCTTCTTTCAAAGTTATGTTACTTAAAAACTCATATCTCAAAAAGTGAAGAATATATTTCTTTTATGAAAGTTATGTTAATTATATAAAACCTCATATCTCAAAAATTGAAGAATGTGTATTTCTTTTGTTTAAGTTATGTTACTTATAAAACCTCCTATTTGAAAAACTGAAGACTGTATTTCTTTTGTCAAAGTTATGTTACTTAAAACATCATATCTCAAAAACTGGAGAATGTATTTCTTTCATATTTTGTATACATATTACTTCAAATATGATAAAGATAATGAACTAAAGATTTATCTCTAACATCATTTTTTTAAATTTTAACAGTTTATTGTTACGAACGTCATGCATTTTATAAGCTTTTCTATATGAAAATGTGAAATGAGCCATAACGCGTTGGTAAATTTGAACATATTTTAGATTTTACTTCATTGTCTTCAGAAAAAAATAACTCTAAATAAAAAAAATAAAATTAGAATTTTATTTTCTTGAAAAAAAAATCGTTCAGTAGTACATAGCAGAAAATTTAAAAGAGGATTGAAAAGTGCTTTAACTCGTTGTAAGAATTTATGAGGTTGAAACAGGCAACTGCATGGGAGATGACTGCAACTATGACAAATAACTTTCATAATGATTGAGAAATAACTACTAAAGAGGAGTTTTAGACAACTCTTAGAAAAAAAGTAGATTAGCTTTAATTTCTGATAAGATTGATGATGAAAATTAATTTTGTAATCCTAATAAGCCTCATTTCTATTTTTTATAATATAATAGTAATTGTTATTGAATATTTTTTGTTGTATTTCACAATGTTTGTATTTTATAATTTTGTTTTTATTTAAAAACTTGTAATTAAGTTACTTTTTTCATTTTTGTGTTTTATTGGAACGAAATTTCATCTTACATAAAAATTTACACCTTAAGACTTGATTTCAATATAACGTGGTACACATTGCCTTCATTTATACAAGTATATCTTGTATATCATGTACATACATAACAAACTTAATAAATATATAAAAAAATAATTTATATAAATACACAAATAAAAAAAAGTCTCCACTAACACAATTTTGATACAGCAAGATATGAATTAAAAATATTATTTTCTTGAATTAAAAATATTATTTTCAGTCATATTTAATTAAAATAGTGCTTTAATACAGAACATACAATGGAAAATAACATATTAAAAAATTAGAGTTTTATGAGCATTATAAGTTTTTGTTTTATGACTTTACAAACTTTAAACGCGTTTTTCTCAGACTTTCAATTTTGAAGGTATAAGTGTTTTCTAATCCTTAAGGCTTTTTCCTGTTCAACATAGAGCCTTGGATTTTTTTTTGCATATACTCCCAAACGTATGTTCTATAAAAGTTAGTATGGATTTAGGGCTGAGATCTCTAGTTATTTTTCTAAAAAATGCTAAATTAGATATTATAAAAATTTTCGTGTTTTTTACAGGTTTTTCTAGAATAATTATTAAAAATCAACAAGGGAATAGATTTTCAAATTCATACTAACTTTTGTTTGCAATAACCTAAGAAACATAAATAACTTAAAATGACTAAAGTATTTTAAAAACTGAGTGTTTTATAAGAGTTTGAAAAAAATTCAAAAATTCCTAATTTTTTAAAATTGTAAAACAATGGCTGGTAAAACTGATTTTTTATTTACAGAATCAGCTTAATAATATAACCTAAATATAGAATATCAAAATATTTTTACTGTAACTGTCTTCAAAAATTTGTTTTGAAAAAGGGTACCGTGTAGCCTTAATATCCAGTTCCCTCCAGTTGTTCCCTTTTTCATTATTATTATTGAGCCAAGTAAAATTTTACTGCAACGCATTAATCTACAATAGATTTACAAAGAGCCTTCAGAATCTACTATCCATTCCCAATGTCTGAATTTGTAATTCCGGTCAAGTGCGACGATTCATCCTAGAGGTCAGAGCGAAGTTAGGGGAGCGTGAAGAAAGTGAAATCTCCGGGGACTCCTCTCTCCATTTCTCTGCAGAAATCCCTTAAATCCTGGCACTGGATGCTTTTTCTGCTCCAGTACGCAGGCGATAGGGAGGATTATCCCTCTTTTGGAAGTTAGGAGATAAAAAGAGACCCGGATTAAGTCCCGACTGCCGACCCGAGATTTCTTGCTTTATTGTGAGTCTTGCCAAATGTGCAATCTGTTACTCTTTCCTCGCAAATCCTACACTAAGGAAAAATAGTTCCTTTCATGAGGATAAAGGATATGATTTCTATTTTCTGTCTTTATTCAGAAGTTGTATATTCGCGTATAGTTTTGAAATATTCTGTAACTACATACACACATCTTCGTAAATATTTCAGGCATGTGTAGAAAAAACCTAAGGTGCTATGCACAGTTCAGAAAATACTATCTTTTTTATCAATGAGTTTTCCATCAATTAAGGCGTTTACTGTTAGGCTTTTTAAACAAATATTTTAGTTTAAAAATGTAACTTTAGATGGTAACAACATTGAAACTGAATTCAATTTTTTTTATTATATATTAATGTTGTAATTTGAATATACACTAGGACTTTTTGTCGGTTGGTGTCGTAATTCTAAGTAAATTTTTATTAACGTCACACTATAATGCAGACAAACCTCTTAATTTTGAGACATGGTCAAGTGCCGAAGACGGGACCGGAGCTAGAGCCGCCTCTCCAAACTTACATACCGCACCAATGGAATGAATTTGAAGCTCGACAGATTTAACGTACATCGTTCCCCAACACGGAGGGTCTTATGCGGTAATAGGATCGAACTCATGACACACTGGCCACGAGTCCATTACCTTGAACACTAGGCTTCCAAAGACTTAATATGGCCTTCAGAAAACGAAAATTAAGGTATCCGACTACGTTCGGAACCGTGATGTTAAAAAAAAGCGCATAAATGGATACTTTTCATGATATTTAGTGTCACTTAGATCAGAATATATGTATAAAATTATTTTAAGGACATTTTGACAAAAACAAATTATTTAAATGCATTTTTTTGGCAAAAAAAATAACATAGAATAATCTTTTTTTCAAAATGTTCTCCTTTTGTGAAAAATGCTTCTAATATAATAATGTTTTGCCTGTATATAACTCAGAGCTCTCTACAGAGGCTCAACTAGAATTTTTGAAAAGTTCACATTGTTTTCAGAGTTACCAGCCATTGAAATAATTATCAGCGTTTTTTTTTAAAATGCTCCCCTCTATTGTCGTAAAATATGGATAAACCCTCTTC
Organism: Trichonephila inaurata madagascariensis; assembly: GCA_019973955.1. Taxonomy (NCBI): domain Eukaryota; kingdom Metazoa; phylum Arthropoda; class Arachnida; order Araneae; family Nephilidae; genus Trichonephila; species Trichonephila inaurata. The sequence goes on along the minus strand of BMAV01014238.1, from coordinate 47,417 downwards.
TAAGTTATATATTTCAAAAATTCTAGTTGAGCCTCTGTAGAGAGGTCTGAGCTATATACAGGTAAAACATTATTATAATAGAAGCATTTTTAACGAAAGGAGAACATTTTGAAAAAAGGATTATTCTAAGTTAATTTTTTGCCAAAATATTGTATTTAAATAAATTCTTTTAGTCAAAATGTCCTTAAAACAATTTTATGCATGCATTCTAATCTAAGTGACACTAAATATTATGAAAATTATCCATTTATGCGCTTTTGCAAAATCACAGTTCCGAACGTAATCGGATACCTTAAGAGCTTGGATTCAGTCACTGACAGGATGTGGATTTTTAGTGTTTATTGAAGGTACTATGGGTTGGCTACAGTATCTGAAGGTATTTCAAAATAATGTAACAATATATAGCTACAATTTGCGGTTAAGCAAAGAGTAGGTCTTCCAGCATAACAACAATCCAAAACGTACAATGCATTTTGGGAGAGATGGCACCTATACTTTCGTACATATATTTACCACCAGAATCAATAAGAAAAATGTCAATTTTTAATGCATATTTTCAAACATACGTATCTTTTGAAACATAATGGCATCATTCAAATATGAATTTTCCTAAAATATAATGTAAAAAACTCTATATAATTAAATGAGTAATTTACCTGTAAAGTTAGCTTTTTGTATGGCATAAATCTCTCTCTCTCTCTCTCTCATTAGACTTTGGATTTAATTTACACTAACTGCAAACATAAAGCTTAGAGCACCTAGCTTTTATTTTGAATTACAGCTTTTATTAACATCTTTTGAATTTACATAAAAGGTTATTAAATTAATAAACGTTTGAAGGTGTACTATAAATTCGAAAACACGGTAGTGTTCACAACCCGACTTCGCAATCTAGACAATAGAATATTTTTACTCTTCTTAATTTCTTCCCTATACTGCCTCTCCTTGAGCAGGGAATAATACATTGTCGTGTTGGGTTAGTTTTTTTTCCCTGTTGGGGAAATGTAGTCAATAAAATGTATTTCAGACAAGTATGGAGGAGACTGCTCAGCAGAAGGACGTCCTCTTTTTGCAGAGAATTCCACCAAGTGGTACTTTTCAATTATTCGAAACCATTAACAACCCGTGTGAAATAATTCAGGACTAACCAATTGCACCGTGTAAGTTTCCGCAGTGCCCAAGCTACACTCGGGATAAGTCAGAAAGGGACATCTGTCTATCCTAGCTTATCGCGGGAAAAGCCGGGAAGGGGTTAAACAAATAAAAACCCACACTCGAAAAGTTGATAAAAACTTAAGTACAAATAAAGTTTAGTTGGTATATCCAGAACGATTCAAAATGCAATACGCACAGAGCGTGATTCAAAATAATTCCTGACATAACAGGATAATTTGTCGAGGTACAGGAGATTGAAGATAGTTATTGCTTCGAAAAGCAATGCGACAAAATATTAATTTTACTATGCGTGCATCGTTAGACGTAATATTTTGCTGCTTTTGTGCTGTACACAGACTTTCGTGCCGTTGTAATTTCAATTAATTGTAATTTTTTGTTTCTGTACTTTGAAAGTCCTGGTTCATGGTTGTATGCAGACTTTAGTGAGTGTTTGTATGTCTTGTAATTATTTTTTTCCCTCATTATTGGGGCTGCTTTTTAGCAACTTAGCCTTAGCAGACAAGGAAAATCCCCAAATGTGAGAGTGACTTCGTGGTGGCACCACCTAGTGGCGGCCTCGCTACCAAATTTGGGCACTTGAATTAATTTATTTTAAGGATACACAGTACCCTTTTTCAAAAAAGTTTTTGGAGACAGTTACAGTAAAAATAATTGATGTTTTATATTTAGATTATATTATTAAGCTGATTCTGTAATTAAAAGGCAGATTGACCAGCCCTTATCTTACAATTTTAAAAAATTAGGAATTTTGGAAGTTTTTCAAACTTTTATAAAATACTCAATTTTTAAAATTTCTTAGTCATTTTAAATTATTTATGTTTCTTAGGTTATTGAAAACAAAAATTAGAGTATGGATTTAAAAATCTATTAACTTGTTCATTTTTAATAATTATTTTTCTAGAAAAACCTGGAAAAAAGACGAAAATTTTTAAAATATCAACTTTAGCATTTTTTAGAAAAATAACTAGAGATCTCAGCCCTAAATCCATACCAACTTTTCTAGAACATACATTTGGGAGTATATACAAACAAATTCAAGGCTCTATCTGGAACAGGAAAAAAGCCTTAGGGATTAGAAAACACTTATACCTTTTCAAAATTGAAAGTCTGAGAGAAAAACGCATTTAAAGTTTGTATAAAGTCATAAAACAAAAACTGATAATGCCCGTAAAGGTCTAATTTTTAATATGTTATTTTCCAATGTATGCTTTGCATTAAAACACTATTTTAATTAAATATGAATGAAAATAATAGTTTTAATTCAAAAAAATATTTTTGCATAATATTCAAAGCATTTGTTTTACGATAACAGTTTATTCAGCTTTATCTTAAACTAATATTTGCACAAAAGTTTTGAAACAAAAAGCATTTATGTACAAAACAATAATGATACTAACTTAAGCTAAAAATAGTCAGGTTTGCTTACAAAATTTAATTTTTTTCAGTTTTAAATTGGGGCAGTTTAGGAATTTTTAGCTCTTGTCGTACGACTTTAAAACACTAAAATATAGTACTGCAATATGTTTAGTATAAGGTAGTTTGGTACATTAAGGAAATATTCAGTTATATCTGCAACATTTGAATTCAGAATACTTGTATTCGGAAGTCTAATTGCAGAATCAGCAGAGGACTGATTTTTAGATTCATCATTTTCAGTAGTATTTCATATCTTCGAAATACTTGTTTCTCTCAGCAACCTGAGAACGCATTAGCCATGGAATTTTCTCTACAGGAAAAATTAATGATGAAGCTTTTAAGTTATATAAACTTTTTTTAAAGCAAAAACTGGCCACGAAAAATTAATCTTAATTCATTAATTATGAGAACTCAAAAAACTCAAAACATAATCAAGCAGAAATGATTTTAGTAATGAAAATTGGAATTAATGACCATTTCAAACTAAAAGCTCAAAACTATTTTTAATTAATTCAATTTAAGAGTGGAAAAATGCTTTAAAATAAAACCGAAACCTAATTCATAGCTCATAAGACTTCAAATATCTTAAAAACTAATTTGCTAACAGATGTGAAATTTCATGGCAAGTTTCTCAATGATATGGGCCACTAAAAAATTCAAAAAAAAAAAAAAATCGGTAAAAATGAAATTTTTAAGGTACTGTGTAGCCTTAAGTCAAGATCTCGTTGGATGCAAAAAAAAGGCCGTGATTCAACTTTGCCGAGAGTACCACAGCCAAATGGATACTCAAGGGTTCTCTTACATGCCACATAATCTTATGACATGCTTGCGTACGATTATTGCGGGTTTTACTCCAGCCGGGGTAGAACCCGCAACTTGGGCGGTACGAAGTTGGCCCGCTCCTTCTAAGCCACCGGAGCGAACGAAATGAAGTTATAGTATGTATCAAAAGTTAAATTAAGACAATGTGAAGAAACAAAAGATTTTCGGGAATGTTTTAATTGGATGTAATATTTCAGAACCTGCGCTTAGTGAAAAAAATAAAGTAGAATCAATGAAAAAATGTGTAGGGAAAGAAAAAAGTTAATACATTCTTTAATTAGAAGCGAAAAATGTTTTCCCCAGGAAACGAAGAATCGGTAATTCCATTATTGCTATGCACATTAATAATCCACTTTGCATTCTAGAATAAAAGAAAGCGTTGGAGTTCTATATTCATTTTAATTCTTTTTACTTATTAACATTCATTTTTCTTCTAGTACAAGGGAAGTAAAGACCTAAACACAAACTGCTGACTTACGCCTATATCAATGAACACACATAAGAAATGTAATAATCGACAGCTTCATTAAACTAATTTTAAACTTGTTTTTTTAATAGAAATATTTTATTCCTCTTAATAAATTTAAATTTTACTGATTAATGTAGGTCTTTATTAAAAATAGCGATCATTTTGCACAGATGTATCTAAAATTATTAGGAATTTCCTTGCTTGAATAGTTCAAATAATTATATTTTTAATTACTTTCCACATTTTAAAACTATAAATGCTTTTATACAATTCAGAGTAAATATTTAACTTTACCTCATATTTTTTTAAGCACGGAACATAATTAAACTTAATTAATGATTTTTATAATACATTAAAAAGAAAATTATGAGAGTGATAAGATATATACTTTTCCCAATAATGTTATTATTGTAATCTATAGAAATTTTAAAATAATATGTGGTTAGTAAAAATCGTTAAGATTATAATTAATGCTAAAATTAAAGCAAATAATTGTATTCAGTTTTAATGGATTGATATTTTTTAATCAGATGGGGGAATTTAAGTTTATTTAATATAATTTTGGCCCCTAATGCTATAAAAGTTTTATTTTAACAGACATAATTGGATTATTTATTGAACTTATTTCAGCGGCTGTTTTCGGTGTGCTAACCATAGTCAATATACCCCGTAAATTAGAGCTACGGACAAAGGACGAGGTCATAATATTAGCTGAGATTACTATGTCCACATCCACTACCAGTTAACGTGAGGGTGTATAACGATTACAGGTTTTAGATGAATCAAGCACTCTCCAAGTAAGATCAATATTGGAATCAAGACACGAATTCCCGATTCTACTAAGAAAAATTCGGCTTTAAGCTTCCTTTAAGCTTTTCGAAGGTAAAACACTAAAATCAGCTTTAACTTCCTCTTTTTCGGTCATTTCATTAACCATATACAGGATGATTCTCTACCAGAATGACAAACTTGCAGAATGTGTAGGGGGTACAGAGGCGACTAGGAATCAGGACTGGAAAACAGATGCGCAAATCCCGTAATTGCGAGTTATGTTGCAAAGAAACAGAGAAAATGAACAGAAGCATCAGCACATTAAAGGGACAGAAAACGTTTTATGGAAAGGTTGTACTACAACTTGTGTTTGAATTTGCAACCAGAAGTCGTCTGGGAGGCCGGACAGGGGCGTTGTATGGATATCTCTCCATTCAATCTTGCTGTAGATAATGCTGAACGGAAACTTTCAGGAAAACAGATCCTGCTGGAAGTCTTCTTTTGCTATCAGTTTCTCGAAGTAGTAGTATGAACTCGTATTCAAACGAAGAATTGGTCCGTTAGTGATGGGCACGCTACTCGGCGGTTGTACCAGGGGCGTTAACCTAAGAGGCGTGTTCCACGTTACACGATCTATGCAAGTGTGAACAAAAGGAGACTTGAAACTGGTTCTTGTCCCATGAAGTGTTTGGAGTACGAGACACCCGTTTCTTCAGTTGAAAATCTCATCAATCGAATATCAGCACCATAGAGGAGGATACGTGAAATGCCAGAAATCTTAGAAAACTTAAGGAATTCCATGCAGCGCCACTGTTCGGCCTTGTCAGACGACTTCTAGCTATAATTTCGAAAAACTATTATAAAACCTTTCAATAAAAGGTTTTCTGTCACATTAATGTGTTGCTGTTTCTGTTCTTTTTTTCTGCTTCTTTGCATCATATTTCACAACTTTATCAAGGACGTTAATTGGTCCTTCTGTTAAATTATCTGGATCGATCACGGTACAGCAATCATACTTGCTTTTTTACTCTTCATCATCACATCTCCGCAAAGAGACTTTCTTCATTTTTGAAATTACTGTATCTATTAAATTACTGAGAAATTTAACTTTTCTTCATCGTAACTGCAATAATACCCCATAGCATAAGAACGATTTTAAAGCGTGCTCATGCATTTAGAACTCTAACTGCGATTCACGTGTAGGATATGACATACCCGAAGAGGCGGTATCCAAAAATTTATATTTAGAACTCACCTACAAGCTAAAGATTAAGCCTCCTTAAACATTCGGACCTTAAAGTCAGCTACATGAGAAACTATTCATGATTTAAAAAAGATTTAGATGTAGTCTTGTAGAAAGTTAGGTGGTGTGTATGACATACCCTGCGCGAGAAGTGCCTTGTTAAAAAAACGTATATGGACATTTGAAAAGATAAAAAAAACTGTACACGTATATAGGTTATTCTAGAATGCATAACTTAATTTTCCTGGCTTGCAGAGACTATTTTTCACCCTATAGACTGTCGATGCATGAGGAAATGTAATTAGTAATTGTCGGTTTTTTATTTTAATGGAATATAGTGACCGAAAATAAGTAACGTTATTCCAGTGATTATCTAAGATACTGCATTGCCGATCAAGGAATCTACTTTGAAGGGGCTTGGAATCAGATTGTTGAATTGAAACAGTATTTTTTATAAATAAAGGTTAGATTTATTTCGAAAATAACTGAACAGATGATACAATGCTTATTAATTTAGATTCCTATACCCCAAAATAATAAGGACGCTGGGTTGAATATTGGTGCCATCAAAGACTTGTAGTGTAAAAGAACGGACCAAGAAAATAATAATAGAATAATGCAAATAATAATAACACATATGTAAATGTATACATGAATAATACAGGTCTGGCCTAAGTGATTGATGTTACAAAATATTTTGAGACCTAAGTCTCCACTTTGCAATGGCGTGGAAGTTAATAGTGTAGTATCATGTTAGATCACTAAACCGAAATTTGAAATTAAGATGTCTGTCACCAATAGACCTTACGCAACTTCAACATGTGTGACGTTATAACCAATCAGTCAATCAAAGGAAATGGGACATTAATATACAGCCATTATATGATCCTTTAATGTTACATGCAGTAATGAGTGAGATTCGTTATCGATATGTTAGTCTGAAACTGTCACCACTATAATGGGGGCTGATCTCCAACTACGTGACATATTTTGAACAGAACTTATTACTTCAAATTGCCGCATTACTTGTAACAATCGAAATGCTGAAAAGGATCCCTTACAGGTTTTGACCCTTCTATTGGCCGAGTTTCGATAGAAGGACTGTCGCAGACTCCAAATTTGCATAATAAAGCTTTAGTAACGCTTCATCTCGACACAATAACATAGAGAGGGCAGATAACTTTTTGTCCTGAGGTTAACACCCTACTTTCCCACCTTTCTGAATTTCATACATATTTCATTACTTAACTTTACATTTTTACAGTATATCTATTTCATTTTAAAATAAACACCTTTTGCAAAATCTATTGGAGATACAAACCGCCATAAGTTTTACTGTCCTCCTTTAAAGATATGTTCATTTAATATCATATAAATGCACTAATACCATGTAATTTCCCTAAATACCACTTAATACCAAATACTATTGATGCTTGTATTGAATTAATTATTAATTAACATATTTTCTCTAGAATGACATTATTGAATATTTGCAACTTACGTACAACTTAATCAAATAATTTTTCATGAGGTAGACATGGGACTTTCAACCCACAGGACATTCACCAAACATGGTTATTATACATATTGTCTTTGCTAAAGCATTATTAAATGTCATTATAATAAAAAAGAAGTTCGCTCACCTTAGTATTGTATATATTGCTCCGTTATTTATTGTATGTTCCATGAACCAGATTACTTCCAATGCAATTACAAATAAAAAATTTTGTCTTTGGGCTCCCTGACCTATTTAAAAATACAGTTGGTTTTTTATTTATAACAAAGTCGCCAAACCCAGAAAAAAAGTTCGGTATAAGAAAAATTCATAAAATAGAGATTTGTACTATAAAATATAGAAACCACATAAAACAAATTTTACATTTAAAAACACTATGTAATATTTGAAAAAAGTACATATTCACACTTTTTCTTGTAAATTAATGTCTATGTATTTTATATATCTCACCCATAAAAAAAAATCCGCAGAAAGAAGGACATGAAAGAAAAGTTCATGCCCTGATATACATTGTATTTTCAACTTATATTAGCAGCTTATGTTTATTAACAACTTATATTTTCAATTTATATTTAAATTAATGATTTATTAATGACATTTTTTTAATAAGTCTACAAGTAATTCTAAACATAAAATACATTATAAGCACCAATTTTAAGCACGCACTACCACAAACATCTATAAATTTAATTACTGATAAAAATCTGTTAATTTTATTTTAGTTTTTTGTTAGAAAAATTACGACAATTTATTGCTTTAGGTTAGTAATGACAGTTCAAGGATAGTTATTACCTTACAATGGGCTAAAAGAGAGAATAATTTGAAAAATATACTGAAATATTTTAAAAATAGGGAGAAAAAATTGAATCACTAGAGAAAATATTCGATAAATAGAAAACACACTTCGCTATTTGAATGTTATTTTACGAATAAAGTAGTAAAATGTTCTTGATTCCATTAAAAGTTCGGTAAATAGTGTTTCATTATGTGGGAGTCCGAATGTATTATCATTATTTTTCAATGTTTGCGTGTATTATAGCTTCTTTCTTTATGCACTCAATGGGGCTATAATTTGTAACAAATTCAGGAGAAACCACGATTTTTTTTTAAAAAAAATACACTACTGGCCACCATAAATGCAACACCCTGAAGGAAGCATGCAAGTAACATGATATTTACAACATGCATTATCGGAGGTGAGATATGCAAATGATTAGAATTTCAGCACAGACACATACCATGCTGAAAGCGCTATTTAAGGCTTGGAGATTTCGACAAATTCAAGTTCGGCAATTGTGTTTTTCTTGTGGTTTTTTTCAAAAAACGATCAGTTATGTCTCGTAGAAAACAACGATCAGCTTTTGATCAAGTATCTGAGTACGACAGAGGAAGCATAGTGGCCTACCGAGATTGTGGATTATCTTTTAGGGAAATCGGCAGTCGTGTTGGACGAACCCAAACAACTGTAATGCGAATATGTGATCGTTGGATGCAGGAGGGTACGACGGACCGGCGAGGTTCATCGCATCCACCTCAGTGCACCACTTCACGCGAAGACTCTCAAATTGTGCGCATGACAGTGATGGATCGATCAGTCACGTCACGAACCATAGCACAGGACATTGAGTCTGTAACGCATCATTCAGTGTCTGCGCGTACCATTCGATGCCGTTTACAGCAGAGTGGTCTGTCCGCAAGACATCCATTGCTTGGTATACCCTTGACGCAGAACCACAGACGTCTCCGCCGTCAGTGGTGCGATGAAAAAAGATATGGGCTGCAGAATGTAATGAAGTTGTCTTTACTGATGAGTCACACATCTGTCTGCAACACCACGATGGTCAGATTCGAATCTGGAGACACTGTGGAGAGAGGAGGCTGAAAAGCTGCGTTATGCTCCGCCACACTGGTCCTGCACCGGATATTATGGTATGGGGAGTTATTGTATATCATTCTCGTACTCCTCTAGTACGCATTGCCGGTACTTTAAACAGCCAGCGCTACATTTCCGAGGTGTTGGAGCCAGTTGTCCGTACTTACGTTCAGGGCTTGGACACAGCCATATTTCAACAGGATAATACGTGACCACATGTGGCATGCATTGTCCAAAGGTTCTTCGTCAATCACCAGATTGAATTGCTTCCCTGGCCGGCTCGCTCACTGGATCTTTCGCCAATAGAAAACATGTGGTCCATGGTTGCTCAACGATTGATCCAGATTACACCCCCAGCTGCCACACGAAATCAACTTTGGCAACGTGTGGAAGCTGCTTGGTCTGCTGAACCCTAAGAACACATCCAAAGTCTCTTTGAATCAATGCCGAGGCGTGTGGCAGCGGGGATCTCCAACAATGGCGGCTACTCTGGTTACTGATTCTGGCAGGAACCACACTTCACAGAAGTCTATAAATTTAATCAATTGATACTTGGTCAACATGTTATGTGCAAAATAAATTTTGTTGTGGTATCTCTTTTCTTTCTTGGTGTTGTATTTACTGTGGTCACACACACACAGTAGTTTATTTTGTATTTAATTAATTTCTCTACATTATTTATTTCATTTTGAGGACTTTTGTATTTAATTGCATTTTTCTTCATACATGCTAGAATCTCTTCATGGTGGGAATGATTTTCTGTATGTGGAAAGGTATGTAGATTTAAACTCTCCGTGAGAGCTTGGTCCCTTTGTGTGAAAAAAGTACGAATATTCATGAGGTCTTAGCTTAGATGCATAAGCCTTTAAGCTGAACTCAATTCCCCTACGTATGAAAGGTAGGAGATGCTAGTAAGTGACTTTGTTACTATGCATGCATAATTCATCACATGAAGCCACGTGATAAATTTGACGTGAATAGTGGTCCTGCACATTAGGGTAGATCACAGTTATGTGGGGAAAAACTAAAATTTATCAGAACTTAACTGCACAGAAAAGATGTTTTATGATATAGAGCTTAGGAGAAAAATAATTTCAAAATTTATTAGTGACATGAAAGGACGAATTGAAATTTCGGAAAACGGGTACAAGACTTAATTTTGGTTAAAGGATTTTAGACTCAAAATAAAAGTATTTGTCTTCAAATACATATAACAAAAATGATGATTAATAATTGAGTACTAGTTAGGGAGTAGTACGATGTACATTGCAACAATCCATCCCTGTCGAATCCATGTGATCAAAACTTTTTTTCAATTTCCTTTATATCATACACTGTAATTCCAATAATATGTTTCTTAAAAAATAATACTAAGGAAACTATTAAATGTATTTGTAGTGCTTTTCTTGTAACTATTTATAGTAGGTGTACTCTTATCGCAGTAAATGTTAAAAATATCTAAATATTATTAATTAACAATATGCTAGTCTACCTTAAGCAAAAATTACTTTGACTTTTTATCATAAGAAAGCTCAAATGACTAAACTTCATTCCTTTAGGGCAGCATCTAACAAAAATAAATTATACTTTTAGAGCATTTTCACACACCTTTATCTTTACACTACTGAGCATGTTTTCGGCAAAAGGTAGGTTTTGAAATTCTGAAAAAGAAATCCTATCCACTCCAATGTACATTTTGCAATCACAAAAACATGGCATCATCATTTTTTTTTATTTAACGATGGTAAAACGGGCCTGTAGTTTTCGCGTGTTAATGTTTTTATATCATAATTTTACGTAATGCCACTTATACATCCATCTATTCCACAGATTTATTTACATCATAGTCCTCTAGTGTAGAAATTTTGAACTAAATTGTTCAGATCCCACACTAAAATCAGTAAGCATTTCAGAATTTTATATCAACAAATCGCATTCTTTTAAAGACTTACGTATACATATATAATGATCTTGCTAATCCCACCCGATCGGTAAAAGCCAGATCGAGGCCCGTGAAAATCATCATGGCAAATGGCTAAGTTGTACGCCTGTCGTTAGCCTTTATTTTGAGTACTAAATATGTGACAGCACGATTTAGCTCGCTTCTATCACAATTTTGAAAGAGAACATCCTATGGGTGAAGAAGGTTTCAAACATCTCTTCCCTTACACCAACCACACAAGATAATCCTCCCCCGTTCAAACTCTGTAAGTTGTTAGAATTCATCCTTGGCAAACTGAGATCTCACTGAACGTTCACCACTAACAAATAATCATTGACTATTTTCAACGGTTCCACTACAACCATCTATTTAATCACTTTCAGCATCAGTTAAAACGGCGCTGTGCACGCCATGTATACGCGGTGGATCTGAAACTTTACTATTTTATGGAACATCCTATTATTTATATTTGCTGTAAAGTTCATTTAATTCTGATGATTCCTTCATAATGTTGCATTTTTTACAAACAGCAGTGTTTGTAATGTTTCAATTCAACATCAAGCTTTTGTAAAAACAGTTTTATTCAGCAAGCAATCGACACGTCTGTCACTGAGAGGAAATGGTCTCCAAGTGAGATTTTAATTCGGCTGAATATTTATATCCAGAACTGTTAAATAACTTTTTTTAGTTTATGATTTCGGTTTGAATGTGAAGAGTGACATATGGAGGCTATAAAAAATAATAAGCTGGGATTAAAAGTCTTTTGTATGTTTTCAGAAATAATTGGGTGCTTATTTTAAGTCTTGAGTATGTTACGGAAAATGGAAGTTAAGTGGTAAATGGAGGGTTTTGTTTTGATCTAATTTAATAATTTATATATATATATATATATATATATAAAATGAAAGTGAAGAAGTACTAGAACCTACAGTGCTAAAGCAGGAAGAAATTGGAATTCACCAGACACAACAAATGTAGATACAAAAAAGTCTTTGGACTAAACTGGAGATCTATTATGATTTCTAAAGCTGTCGGTGAATTAGGCCAGCGAATTAGGGTTAGCAATGCTTAATGGATCCACCTTCCCCGTATAGCATAAACTTTCGACATAATAGGAAAAAGAAAAAAAAAGTTGAAAAGTTAAGCCTAATACAACACGTGGAAGAAAAACTGCTAATATATTAAAATGAAGCTAAGAAAAGAGAACAATAATGAATGTCTCAAAGAGAGGAATAATAATAATAATAATAATAATAAACACGTACGTGTAAAATAATTACTGGAGATCGAAAATTCAACCTTCCACTTTAAGCTCCCAACGCGAAAGGACGTAAAATGACGAATGCTATTGAGAGAACTATTCGAGAAGGAAAAATCGTGGTGCCACCTGGATATTTTGCAATTAAACAAACCACTAAGATTTTTTTTAAAAATTAACTAAATAAAGGAAGTTTTAAAAACGATAAAGAACAAATTTAAGAATATATATAATCACAAATAGAAATATATTACAAAGTAAATAAACTTGGATGATTATATACCAATCGATGTATTGCAATTAAAATAAGCGCTTTAAATTTTTTTGTTTTTTTAAAATATTTTTTTTAAAATAAACTAAATAAAGAAGGAATTTAAAATAAAATAATGAACTAAGATAAAAATATATTTAATTAGAAATAGAAATATATTTATAAATAAATTTACTTGGATAATTGTATTCTAAGCATATATATATATATGTGTGTGTGTGTGTGGGTATTAATAAATAACAGGTTTTTATATGTTGTTGTAAAACCCTCAACATAAAATTACTATTTGTATAATGTTTAATGTACTTTTTTATGATCTATACATTTATTACTCTAAGCCTCTTGTGCGCAAAACGCAGTATTTGCTAAAATTATAAAGCCGCTTTTCAAAGTTGTACAATTAAAATAGGTTAATAAGTTTTAATAGATTTACGTCTAATGCTAAAATGTACCCGTCCTCTGAAATGCATATTTGATAATAAAAGCAGTTAAAGGCGCCCAAATTTAGCGCAACTAATTAAGCTGATAGCTAATTAATTCCACGAAATGCACAGTGTCTGCCTCGAATAAATCTCTTGGCTCTGGTCTGCTCGCGCTAGTTCCAGTAATAGTCAGAATACGAAAGCTAAATGGGACGATGAGCGTGAACAAAAATAGATTTTAGCGATGTTCCAATATTCTGAGGATCAAAAGTTAATAAAGTTATTCATCAAAGAAAGTGTTATTGCTGATTGTAAGTGAATGGTAATATTGTCACTCTAATAATTATTCACAAAATTAGTCTTCAATTAGTGTAAGGTAATAATGACTCAAACTGAATAGAGTTTATTTCCATCTAAGCTTTTCCATTTAGGATAAAACTTTTTTCAAAAGAATTCAATAATTATTATGGTTTGGTTACAGTGAAAATGGAAATCAAGTTTTCACTTACTACATCTGAAGCAACTGAAACAATATTACTGAAATTGAATTTTTTAATGAATTTTGCAATTATAACACTTTTAATTAAGAAAAATAAGAAGTTAATTGTTTTTAATCCTTTTGCTAAGCTACCAGAACACTTTTACCCAATAACCTTCATTTTTTGCTAAGAACATTCTTAAGTAAATTTCATTAGAATATAGTTCTGTATTTTTTTTTCAAATTACGGTATTTACTTTCTCGATTATAACTTAGTTTTGTTCTTTAGGCGGGGTAAGCACTGCACAAAATCCCATAACTAATATTCAAACCCCAATAGGCGAGGGATTGGAGTGAACAAAAGGATTTAAGAAATAAAATGTACTAAGTTATATATATACATATATGATAAGTTATATATATGTTTGATGGCTCGTAAAAACAAAATAATTCAAAAATTTTCATTTTATCTCTTCAATAAATTTAAAAGAAAATATTTAAAATATGCGGAGCTGTATAAACCAAAAGATATAAAATTTGATAAGTTTAATGAACACAAGGATCGCAATTTTATAGATAATATTCTGCTTTTCCACTTAATATTGCTTAAGAACTGGATTAGATTTGACATTTGTTTTCGTATATAAAATACAACATCTAAGTTAATTCAATAAAAGACAAACAATTCAAATTATTTCTGTGGTTTCATAAAATGTTTGAATCAAAAATTTTTTTAAAAAAACATTAAAGTTAACAAACTAGTTTTAAAAATATATGACCAACTTCCATATTTATAAGTTTAAAATTCATTTTAAATTCACAATGAATGAATCACATATCGCTTTGCTCTTTCACAAACAATCATGCTTTCTTGTAACCACCTTGACCTGATATTCTGAGCTGAAAAAATATTCTTACAAATTTTCTAAATTATTTATAATTCTGACTTTAATGATATTTCCGATGATATATATATAGTATCTATATATATTATAATAAAATAAAATAAGTGTAGACAAATTACAAATCTTACAAAGCAAAGAATGGAGGACAATGCATTTGAAAACCTATAAAAACCCTCCACAATTTTGACACCCTTAAAATATTGATTATTTCCATAAATAAAGGTTTTCACTATATCATACTGAAATGCATTGGAATAAAAACGTTCTAGTTAATTCACAGCGCATACTTTCTTATGTACAAATAAACTTCTTTGTAAGTACTTTAAATCTCTTCATTCGGTAATTATTGAAATCTCTTTCAATTGAAATATTTTATATTCAAAAACACACAACAACCCCAACAAACAAAAAAATATATAAAATTTTGACCTCTTACGCGTGCTGCATATGCTTATTTGACCCATTATATTCCAAAAAGGAAACGAATTGACGCAGTGTTTCTCAAACTGTGGGGCGCGCCCCCCTGGGGGGGCGCGAGCATATCAAAAATAAAAGGTTAAAAAAAATTAATTTACTGGAATGAAAAAAAAATACTTTCTGATATAATAAAAAAATACAGATTTACATTGATATGATTTATATATATCATCTGGTGAAAAAAGGTCATCAAAAATAAAAGATTCTATTTTGAACGCTCATTAGCTATCTTTGATCCTATAGCTAAATAAAAAAATATTTTGTTTGCTTTGCTGTAATCCTACGATGAGAGATTTTTTATTACGTTTCTTTTTTAACTTAAAATATTACTTTTGCTGGCTTTCGAACTTACTGTTATGGTTACCTGCATCCCTTTCTTTTAGGGAAGTTGTAAATAATATAATTCTGTTGCGCTTTTTTCACAATGTGAAAGAGTTTTTTGATACATGGATAAGCATATTGAGCACTTTGAAGAATTAATTGGCCAAGATTTATTTTTTATGAGTATACTGAAACATATAATACAAAAATCGTTAATTCTATGTGTGGGAAAACTGTTTATTTGTTACCAATGACCTTGACAGAGAATCCTCTAATATGACAGTCTTAATGGGAGCTAAAATGAATTGATAACATATCTCCTTTTTTGGGAGTGGCAAACGTTTTTTTAGAATTTTAAGGTACTTGTTTAGATCGAATTCCCGGCTCGACCACTATTTTTCAAAAATATTTTCTTGAACATGCTGCATTTTCCCCTATGAATAACTTAGTGGTTTTAATTGTGATGTTGTACGACTGATTATGGTTTATAAATGTAAATGAGCATTGGACATCTGTGATCTCTCTGAAAGGAAATTAAGCTGATCAAACGGGGGAAACCCTGAAATAATGCATATTAATCTGTTAAAAGTAAATTTGAGAAAAGCAAAAAAAAAGGAAAACGAAAAGAATTTTCAAAAAATTTGGGGAAAAATTTCCCCCAAAATGCACTTCCCCCGCAAAAGAAAAAAAAGTAAAAAAAGCCAGGTTTTTTTTCAACAAAGGTTTAAATTAAAAAAGTGAAAAAATTGCATTTTTGTTAAAATATTTCCTGAAAGAAAAGGCGTGTTTTTCCCTTTTTTAAAAGGTCACCATTTGGTTTGTTCATTTTTTTTGGGATATTTTTAAAATTATAAAGAAAAATTAAAAAATCCTTAAAATATAGTTTTTTCTTTGGAAAAATTTTCCAAAATTTGTGATTTTATCTTATTTGAAAAAATTAAAAAAAAATATTTGGGGGCATCCCCCCCCGCGACCTTTAACGTTAGTATCAGGGCACCCGATCCCGGGTTTTCCGCTTTAAATATTACAAAAATCACTTGTTATTCATTAGAATTTTGTATTCTTTTCTTATTCTTCATTTATTTAAATGCTAATTCTCTTTAAAATTTACAGTTCATTTCAAAACCAAATATATTTCATTTCAAAAAACTTTTTACTTTTTTGTATACATTGTCATGATTGGTTTCCCCCTTCAATTAAGTTTTATTATATCAAGAATAATATTTATCTTTTTTTAAAAATAAATGTGTTAAGGGGGTACTTCAGCCAGTATAAGAAGAAGTTTAATAATTATCAGTGACTTCCATGGGCTTGTCTTGCAGAGCAAAGTTCTTCAAAAGGAAGGCTAAAAAAATTTGATATTCCCGGGTTTTTTTTGATATTTGCTGATCATATTTTATCTTCAAAGTAGCCCCGAAAAATCCGGATTCCAAAAGGTAGGCTGTTAAAATGGGGTTTTTCGAAATGCTTTTTTTTTTCAGTGCAGAAAAAAGCATCCACCTCTATCCAGAATTCAAAAAAGTGATTTATTCAAAATTGCCCTTTAATTTTGTCACTGGATGTAAAACTATGAAGATCTCTTTTTCGGCAGTTGGGGGTTTTGGTTTTTGAAATGGATCAACCCCCGTAACTTGCTACAATTTCCCTCGTCTGTGTATTGTTGATGCTTTAATGGAATGCCGCTGTGATTTTAAAATATATCTATGATTTTTTTTTAACCCCTGCCGTGAATACTTAATACCGTGAATTAAAATTTAACGCGTGAATTTGAAATATCATTCAAAAAATTCGGAAGCTAATCGATTCGGCCAAGACGACTGGGAATTGTACGAAATACAGCATTTTTACATGTTTTGTGCAGACGTCTGTTAGTTGCCTAGACTCACATGTACGTTCGCGAGGATGCCAGATGTAATGGATATGATAAAGAGCAACATAGATTAGGCTATTTTTATAATGAATTTGTATTTTTAGAAATGGATCTTTGAAGGAAATAAATCTTTAATTAAATATTATTTCTCAATCTGTTTCATGTTAAAATTAGAGAGAGAAAAATAAAGAAATTAACCAATTACTTAAAAGTATATAATTTACTTAAAATATATTTTACTTAAGAGTAACATATATAAAAACTTAATACTTATCTTATTAATATTGAATTAAGAACAAGTTTAATAAGTATTAGCGACTTCCATGGCTTATTCTGCAGAGAAAAAGTTTTTAGAAATTGACCTCTGAGTTCTTTTTCTATATTTAGCTGATATCTATATTTTGTCTTCTAAGCAGCCCCCGCATTTTGCAATATATTCCAATTTAAAATCAGAGAAAGGAAAAATAACATAATAATTTTATCCTATTACTTACTTTTAAGCAAAAAAAAAAATATACAAAATTTATATTATGTTATTAATTTGTACGGTTTATAATTAAGATCGTGTATTAGCTTTAGCGTCAAAGGGTTATTATTTTTCAGTAATTTATTAATGTATAAGGGGGGCGCGATAAAAATTGTGATTGAAAAGGGGGGCACCAGTATTGAAAGTTTGAGAAACACTGAATTGACGAATAAACAGTTCTCAAAACAAACACTGCATCCACACAAATTCCATAATATTTCCAGTACTCCAGTAGGAAGGAGAGAAATGTGTCCCTATTGTAACATATTTTTAAATTATTAGCTCATTATTGGCGAAAGAAACATTTGTAAAGCAATTAAATTGAATGTTTTGTTAACAAATTCAACAGCCCCTTTATGGGTAACCAGTAAACACTTTGAATCAACTATCGAAGAAAAAATTACAGCTTCAAACCTCAGATCCCAGTATGGCAGTGTTTCTCAAACTTTCAATACTGGCGCCCCCCTTTTCAATCATAATTTTTATCGCGCCCCCCTTATACATTAATAAATTACTGAATGCAATAATAATGCCCTTTGACGCTAAAGCTACAATACACGATCTTAATTATAAAAACCCTACAAATTAATAAATAAGTATTAAATTTTGTATATGTTACTTTTTTTAAACAAAAAAAAAAAAAATTTAAATAATAGGATAATTATTATGTTATTTTTCCTTTCTCTATTGTGTGTGATTTTTAAATTGGAACATATTGCAAAATGCGGTGGCTGCTTTGAAGAAAAAAAATATAGATATCAGCTAAATATAGAAAAGAACTCAAAGGGAACTTCTAAAAATTTGCTTTAAACAACATGGAAGCGAAAATTTTTTAAAAAGCAAAAAAATTTTAAAAAGAAATATTAATGTAATAAATTTCCCAAGTAAATATATTTTTAAAAATTTATTTTTAAGTAAAGGAAAATTTTCCCCAAATTTTTTAAAATTTAAAGGTTTTAAAATATAAAATAAAAAATTTTAAGTTTTTTGTCAAATGTCTTAATTTACCCAAAAATTTTCTCTTTTCATATTTTTTAAATTGGCACCCCAAATGAACTTTATTAGTTTAGGAAAAAACCGGAAAATTAAAAATTTAAAATTGTAATTTTCTCTTGGTAAATTTATTACTACGAATATTTTTAATGTATTTTAAATAATTACAAAAATAACCCGGTTAATATTGGGCGGGATTAAAACATTAGTATATTTAATGTCCGGGTTCTAAAAAATTAAAAAATAAACAATTTACAAGAAATTTTATTACAATTTGGGGATCCTTTTCAAAACTTAAAGGTTTTCAAACCGAATAGAGATCTTTCAAAAATTTTTACTTTTGTGAAATTAAAGCATTTTTATTCACTTAATATTATAAAGATTTTAATTTTTCAAAAAAAAAACTTTCGATTTTACATTTTACCATATGGAAATTTTTTTATGTACTTAAGCAAATTGCGAGCAAATTAAAAAAACCCAAAATTGAATTTCAATTTATTTTTTTTAAACTTTTTCTTCAAGAGTTTCCAGGAAATCCGGATAAATTACTGTTTTAATGGTAAGTAATCTAAAGTTTTTTTAAAAAAATGAAAAATTACTTTCCCCTATAAATTAAAAGTATTAATAAAAATTTTTTAATTGCATGAAAAATGAAATTTTTTAAAAAGGGGCCCTTTAAAAAGTTTTGAAATAAACCTAATTTTAACTTCTAAATTCCCTTTTGAAAAAATTGTTAGTTTAAAAGGAATTAAATTTTAAAATAAAATTTATTTTTTTAATATTTAAAAACCTAATAGGGTGATTAAAATTTTAAAGGTAGGTATGATCATTCAAAAAATTTATAATTTTCCCAAGATATAAATTTAGGAATACACATTTAATTTTTTCCCTTTTAAGGTTTCAATTGTCTTCCAAGGAGCAATAAAAATAAATAAAGGCAAATTTGATTGCCTTTTTTAAATACAAACTTTTGAAAATTAAGGAAAATATTTAAAAAAATTCCATTTTTTAACTTTTTTAATTTAAATTTAATAATCAATAAAACCGTTAATTTTCTTTTTTTTTTACATTAAGTGCATTTGGTAAATTATCTTATTTTTTCTTATTAATTTTAAATTTAAGCTAATAAATTTTCCGGGGCTTTCATTTAAGTTTTTTTAAATTTACCCTTCGATTTTCTTATTTAGCAATTTTCCCTTTTTGTCCTTAAACCCCAATACTGCAATTTTTAATTTAAAACAAATCAGGAAAATAAAAATTAAAAAAAATTTATTCATAAGAAAAATACATTAAAAATTTTTTGAAATAGTTCTGCAAGGCCTGTCTAACGATTAAGATCTAAAAGTTTAATCAAAAGGAGAATGTTTAATTTTTTTACCCATTAAGATTTTTTAAAAAATTCTTTCAACTTTTAAAAAATCAACATTCCCAAATTAACTTTTTGTATTATGTTTCAGAAACTCATAAAAAAAATTTTGGGCCCAATTAATCCTTCAAAGTGCTCAATATGCTTATCCATGTATCAAAAACTCTTTCACATGAAAAAAGCTCAACAGAATTATATAATTTACAATTTCCCCTAAAAAAAAAGGGGATGCAGGTACCGTACCAAAAAGGGTTCGAGAAAGCCACTGAGCTAAAGTAATTTTTTTAAGTTAAAAGAAACGTAATAAAAATCTCTCAACGTAGGATTACAGCAAAGCAAAAAAAAATATTTTTTATTTGGTTATAGGATCAAAGATACTAATGAGCGTTCAAGTAGAATCTTTTTTTTTTTGATGACCTTTTTACCAGATGATATATATAAATCCCTATCAATGTAAATCTGTATTTTTATTATATCAGAGAGTATTTTTTTTTTTTCATTCCAGTAAATTAATTTTTTTTAACCTTTTATTTTCGATAATCTCGCGCCCCACAGTTTGAGAAACACTGCAGTATGGCAATGCTTCTCCAACTTTCAATACTTGCGACCCAATATTCAATCATAATTTTCATCACGCCTCCCTCCATACAATAACAATGTATTGAATTCGATAATACGATACCTTGACTCTAAAGCTACTCTCTGTACAACTTTAACATATTACTTGCTTCCGGCGTATATAAATGTCTCACTCAGTCAGTGTGTAAATTGCCTCGGAAATATATATACATCTTACCGAAAAACGATCTTTTCTGTTCACTGCTATCTATAAAATTATTCCGAAGGCTTTGGAATGAAATAAAATGAGCTTGACAGGGTTTGCGAAGGATTTACTTATTTCAGAGGATTTTCTTATTTATTCTTTCCCCCAATGCCCCACATACCTTTTTATGCGTGCAAAACGGTGGCATTGGGGAACGAATCACGAAGCTTTTAATCGGCAGTTAAGGGATTAATTAGAAACCGTACAAATTATCCAGATAAGCGTTAATGTTCACATACAATTTTATATACATGAAAAGCCTGTGGGGTCACTGGTAATTATTAAACTTATTCTTAACTTAGTCTTGTTAAATTAACTATAAAATGCATATTGTGAAGTACTTATACATTTATAAGTGTATTACATCAATGCAAATGTTTTTTATTTATTTTTTACTATGTCAGAAGGTATTTTGTTTACTTTCAATAAATTAATAATTTTTTTAAATAATCTTTTGTTTTTTTTTTACTTTTCAATATGCTCGTGACCCCCTCCTAGGGTTATCATAGTCCCTAGGGGGTCACGCCCCACAGTTTGAGAGGTACTGCAGTATGGCATAGGAAGAATATCTAAAAATATAAGCTAATTCTGTAACGAAAGATAAGATTAAAGTAATCAAATATATATCTGGTTTCTATATATATTTTTTAAAACAAATCAACTCTACACTGTGGAAACTTTCCCCAAACAGTTAAAAATTTGCCAAACTGCTTAAAAATAAAGATTCTAATATTTTAAATAATCGGAAGTCATTATTATACAAAAAAAAATATTTAGCATACCTTTGTATTTTGATAAACGTTATACCCTGTACTTAAGAAAATGTCAGATGCATTTAATATTTTGTTCATGTAACTTAAATGTTTGAACATACGTTTGTGATTTTACTTGTACTGATAACTAATGTTTTTTTTTACAGCTAAATAAAGGTATCTCATTGAATCGAACTTATGGGATTATTAATTATTCTATCAAGTTCTTCTTTTTCTTCTTATTTGAAGAAATTTTAAATTATTTGTACAAAATCGAATTGATGCAACTATTCAATAATATGAGTGATTAAGAAAATAAAAAAGTTCTTCAATTAAATCTCATTTACATCGGACACATTCAATAAAGAAATATGAAAAATATAAAAATTCGTTTTAAAAAAAGGATTGAAAAATACGTTTGCGCTTGATTATTGTAAATTTTTATTAAAACTGTTGAAGACTTCTTAACTAAATGACTGACACGTGAAATGATGTTTGTAATTCTTAATTAATTGAATAACAGATCTAAAAATGTAATTAATGGACAAAAGTTATATATGCTATTTTGATAATTCTATGTCAATCTATATAATAATATAATGAGCATTATTGCATGCCGGAAAAATTATAATTCTAAATACATCAATTGAAGCAAGAAATTTAATCAAATTGAAAATTAGTAGTTTCTTATACATGTTCAACCAAACAGAGTGCAATTTTTAAACTGGAACTGAAGAATTTACACACCATTTTTATCGGAGTGAATCTCAACATAATAAGAGGAATTAATTGATCTTGATGTGAGATAGCGTTCTGAAGAAGAAGCTATGTAATTATTATATATATAATTCAACTTAGGGCATTTGTACAGTAGAACAGCGGTTAATCATTTAAAGAAGAATTTTAAGTGTGTTTGCTCGTAATATAATCGCTATTATTCAGCATATTGTTATTATTTTATCGTATTCTCATCGAGGAGGGACAGCAATTTTATTATTTTAAAACGTATCTTAATTGGTTATTTCTAAGTAACTATATCTCAAATAACATTTTCAATGGGAATATTTTCAAATAATATTGTTTTCAGATAAATGTTTTAATTACATATGTAATTATTTGTATAATTTTAGAGATACGAGGATAGCTCATTAAGTAAGTCACAAATGCATATGGCAGGATTTAAAGTAGTAACAAATACCTCCAAAGAATGGTGATAGACGGCAGCCGCATACAGTTTTATGATATTCAATTCATATTGAGAAGGTAGCATTCACATGCCTACGTAATGCAGCTTTGAAAATGGCTATGTTACTGAATTATTGTACGATAATAGAACAGTATTCTGTGGTTCGAATTTTGTGGGTAAAAAGACTTGAATAAAAAACATATTCATAAAGAAATGTTACCTCTTCACAATTGTGTGAAGAAATTTTCGCGAGATCGTTCTAAAATTATCGAAGAAGATCGAATCGGCCGTCCAATTGTGATTGCAACAAAATCAACTGCGCAACAAGTGGAAGAATTGATTCGAGCTGATCAAACAGTGATAATTAGCTGTATCGCGACGGCAATAGGATGTGCTCATGATTTAGAATCTAGCATAATGCATGATCGTTTGAATTACCGAAAAGTATGAGCATGTTTGGTTCCCGGCAACTGACTAAAGAATACAAAAAGAATCAAATGGGCACTTGCTTTCATCTGTTTGGTCCGCAGAAACAATATCGTGGGGCAAACAATTTGCAGATGACGACGACGTTCAACGTGAAGCCCTACTGCGGATGACACAACAACCCAAAGAATTTTATGCAACTAGATTTGGGGCTTTGATAAAACGATGGGATAAGTGCAGCAAAGTTACTGGAGATTATATGGAAAAATAAAAAATATTTCAAAGTGATTATTATATTAAATTATTTTTCTTTATCCTTTAAAACTTACTTAATGACTTTCCGTCGTATGTATCTGTCATCAAAAAAAAAAACCTCGCTATATTTTTTACAATTGCAGGATTAATTAGTTCAGTTTTAAATTTGGAAAATAATACTCATGTATGGTTTATGTTTAATCAAGAGATCGTGTTTATTATATTGTGTTAAAAGATTATATAAGATTGATAGGAAAGGTAAATTTTTAAAGTGTTTATTAACCCTTTCGTGGGCCTTCGGAAGGGATTATTTCCCTTCTATATGATCTTACACCTGCAAAAGTGCAAAACCCATTATAATATATATTGGTATTGCTATTATAACGATGGAAAAACTAATTCCCGCTTCAGTTTTTGCTGTCATCTATTGTTCGATCGATTGAATAGAATTAGCACTTCTGTTTTGAAAGTTTGAAAACGTTGTGAGAGAATTATTCTCCTGTGGCACCCGTTTCGTTGTGATATTTGTATTCCTCAATGATTATACTGCAAAAGTGAGTAAAATACATTATCACATAATACACACTCACATACTCACTTACAGAAATATATTCACACGTATATTTCCGTTTATTTTGTACAGTAAGTGTCTAGCATAATAAATAATGTTTGAAATGTGGAAGTGCTATTGTATCATATAAAAGCCAAGTGCAATTTGTATACTATTTGAAAAAATAGAATATTTAGTTCTTAAATAATATATTTAGAAAATAAATATAGGGCATATTGTTTTTATTGTAGCTATATTTACATGTGTTACTAAACAAACGGAAGATATGAAACACACAGAACGCCTTATAACTCATGATAAACATTTCATATATCTTAGGCATGCAAAAAATCTACTTGCAAATGGTCTATTTTCTGTGGGGACTATCAGGCCACAAAGGAAGGATTTTCCACAAATACTGAAAGAAGAAGTGGATCAATGATCCTGACTAAGGAAGGTGTTGCTGGAATGAAGTGAATAGATAATAAGGCTGTTTAGATATTGACTACTGCATGTAATCCAGTGATTGTGCCATCTGTAAATCGGACTAAAACAGATGGTACTAAAGCAGAAGTACCTTGGCCAAAAGCGGTCACTGTAAACGATGTCATAGGAAGGGTAGATAGCTTCGATAAAAGAAAATAAAGATTCCAAATAAGAAGATATGTAAAATGGTGGCACGATATCTTTTATTTTCTTATTACCTAGCCATCATAAACACTTTCATACAGTGGCAAGTGAACAAAATGAATAGAACTTTAGACTAGCTAACATTAGATCGTAAAGCATTAGCTCGTCGGCTAATAGATGAATACCCTTAAAAAAAAAAAGACATTACTTGCTAGCTTCCAAGCAAAGAAGTGTGTTCAGGATGGTGTGCGCTTAGCAAGTGTGGGAAATCATATGCCAACAATAGACGACCATGCAAATCTAGCAGAAAGGGACAAAAAGAATACATGCTACGTGTGTGCAGAATATGATGTCCCCTTGTGCATTGCAATATGCTTCTCATCTCTCTTCCATAGTAAATAATCACCATTAAATTCAATTTCCTTTATGACGGTGAATGAATCTTTGGGAAGTATTCTTCCCATCCCTAAAATTTAAATGTAAACATAATTTTCGGCAAAATAAATATATTTCCTTAAATCCTATTGTTTAATTGTTAATAAAACATAAAAAAACTGTGAGAATTTCAAAAGAGAAATAAATGGCCCACAAAAGGGTTAAAGAATGTTCTTTATTATAAGAAATACACAGTAAAAATTCTATTTAGCCCCTTATTTTTTCTCATTAATTTTGAATTTTAACTCCAAATTCGTAATTTCGATTAAGATTGTTTAATCAATAAAAGCGTTAGCAATCAGGATAAAAATGGACAGCTTAAGTATGTGGATCATTGTTTCTTAAACATATAGATACATAAAAGTATTTATAAAATTCTCTGAGAAATATGACCACACAAAAAATCTTTTCATACATCTTACTCAACCAAAAGAATGACAGTGGATAGAAAAACATACAAATAAAGCCCTCATTAAATGCAGAGAGATGCACGGTCTATATCTTTTCGTATTTTCTGCTTTCCTGATTGGAGATTTAGAGTTAGTTATTTTCCCATCAGGCACTGCGACAGCTATCGCTCGGAAGTGTAATGCCGCGGAATAACAGGAAAATAAGGTCACTCTCACATTCGTATCTGTCGCGTTCTCGAGTTGACTTAAGATGAATGAGCACAATAGCTATAAATCTGGATTTTTTAGCAGAGGCAATTTACTTACAAAGAAACTCATGCGAAGAAAGGAATATATCAGAGATTGTTTTTCTCTTTCTACTTCATTAAGATTATTTTCCTATGAATGTATAGGGTGTTTCAGAGTGCGTGTTATTGAAGCTAGGAAATAAGAGAACAAATCCAATTTAAAATATTATAGAATAGTGGAAAATAAAGCACCAAGTATTTTGAGATTTGAATTTATTTTTGTTATTTGTACGGTAGAAATGTTTAAGAAATTTAACACTCAGTATTACATTCCATACATTTTGTAGTTGAGCATTTAATAATAAGTTATAATACATATCGTATTATAAAGTTTCTTCCAGTGACTATTTTTCAAACATTCAGAAACAATATATCATAAAATGTTTAAAATAATAAGATAAAGATAAGATAGTATATATAATATAAATCTAAACGAAAAAATTTGTGAGTAGTTATTATTTAGTGCTTCTTCCTTGGTCTTAAAACTTCATTACGTTAAAGATCTGAACTGATATTCGCTGCTAATTGTCCAAATAGATTTCATGCTGTTTTCTACTAATTCATTTTTCAGTTAAATCTTGAACGTGACTAATCATTAAAACCCTCATATTGTCCATATGATTTAAAACGTGGTGACCTTTGACGGGTAACAAAAATGAAAAGTCTTCATAAAAGATAAAAAGATCCTCCAATAGATCGGATGAACCTATTTTGTGGGACACCCCTTCTTCATAATATATATAATATATGTATATATTTTGTGCCACAAATAATGATAAATTCCCCAAAATGGTAATTATAATTTATATTCACCGTAAAACAGGAAAATCTTAACCACGTGTTTTATCTTTTTGCCCAATAAAGCAGTGTTTAACACCCACTTCGTTATTTTTTACAACACACTTTTACAAGTTTCGCTTGTATGTAACGGAATCTTTGAATTCAATGTTTACCCACTTTAAAAGGTTAAATTAATTCCAAATTTTGCTCACTTGTCCAGGACCGATAATAATACAATAATATACTAATTTTGTTCCATTGTCCTAATCAGAATCATCAGGATTGTCAACTTCCCATTTTTAGATCCCATCCCACATCTGGCGACTAATTTCAGATAACATTTGCAGATTTGGTGACAAAAAGATTAAGTTACAGCTTTGTTCGATTAAATATAAAAGGGTGCTTTTTAGTTTTTTTAAACTATAATTTTATTATATCCCTTTAAATTGTAAATTTCAATGGAAGAAAGAAAAAGAGAGAAAATCTACGTATTTTTCTACATGAAGATGCGTTCTTTCTATTTTTTTTTTTTTTTTTTGTAAACTAAACAGGAAATACACTCAGAAAGAAGGTGATTATCCTGAATGTTTGCAATTATTCTCACAATGTCAAGATGAGGGAGGAAATTCCATTTTGTTCCTTTTAAAAGGTAAATTTGATTTTTTTTCTACAGAGGAGAACATTTGCATAATATTTTTAACAAGGTCATTTTTTTATCATTTTTTTTGGGCCCTTCTCATAGTCCTTTTTTACGATATTCAAATTTTATTTCCCGTTTTTCTTACATCAGTGACAGTACCGTCCTATATTTTCAAACGTGGCGTGATTTTTTCCCATATTACAATGTCTTAAGGGGACACGCTACGAATCAATTGACGAAATTGGTCAAAATATCAAAAAAAAATATTTTTTTTTGTCTAAATTATTCTTTTTACATTTCTATTACCTCACAAAATTTCAGAGCTCTAAATTAAAAAAATCCAAAGTTATGATAACTAATATGCTCGTCAGAATTCACATTCTGACATCATTCTGCTCTAGCAGACGCACTTTTCATTTTCTACCAACTTAATTAATTCTAACACAGTTAAGTAGTTTTGAAATAAAGTGAAGAGATTGTAATCCATTCTTAATGTTTGTTTACATTTGCTGAGATATACTGCGTTCTTTATTCTGCTAATTTTTATTTCATATTTTTGAAATATTTAGTTTCGGTTTACCAAAAAAAGTCTTTTTCAAGGCTAATTATTTTATCGTTATCAGTTTAACAGTTTTTTTTTATATATATAAACGTATTCCCATGCAGCATTTTAATAGTTAAACATACCTCGTACAAAGAGGAAAAACAAATCAAGTAAATTAAGTATTCAAAAGCGATGGTGCACTGAAACAAAAACTGAAAACAATATGGAAATTTCAGAGCACAATTCAAATGTTGCTCAACATTCAAGTGCTAATAGCATTTTTAAAATGAAAGAGTTTCTATGCAAGAAAAAAGTGTACTAAAACAAGAAAATGTTGCTGATACCTATGATGGACCAAGTCAAGTATACTTTTTGTGGTAACTGCAACCAGTCAACTTTAAAACTTGAATTTGGACATAAATATGGATTTTCTCATCAATTAAAACTGGTATGCAAAACATGTTCTGAGCAAAAAATGGAATGCTTTACATCTTCAAGACTTGAAAAAAAAATCAAATACATCTACACCTTTCGATGTGAATGTTCATGCTGTTCAAGCATTTCTTACAATCAGTGGGGATTTCATGCATCGGTTGAAAAATTTTGCATGTTTCTCAATATGCCTTTGATGTCGAGTAAAACTTTTAATGAAATTAAATGCTACATTAACTCAGTGTACTCTCTTTTCTTCCCAAACTGTGTTGAACTATGTACATAACAGCGTTCAAAATGCATACAACAAATTGGATCAAAAATGGGTCCCAAAAACTGTTACTGATATTGCTGTTTCATTTGATGGGACATGGTTGACCGAGGACACACATCCCAAATCGGTGTTGGCTGTGTAGTCGACACTTTAACAGGATACGTTATTGACTATGAAATTATGGTAAGTACTGTCCTATATGTATAAGTTTCGAAAAATGAATTGAGGCGAAACTACAGCTGAATACGATGTTTGGTAAATTTTGGACAAAAAATTCCCGTCAGATTAACCACATTGGGACATCAGGGGCAATGGAAATGAAACTCAGCTAAAATTTGGTCTCGATCAGAAGCATGTGGTTTCATTACACAACACTGTTATCTGATGGTGATGCTAAAACTCATAAATTCTTAAATAGCCTAAAAATATCTGGACCAGATGTTGAAATTTTGAAAGAAGAGTATATTAATCACGTAAGCAAAAGGTTAGGCACCAGCTTACGTAATCTTGTGAAAGATTGGAAAGCTAAAGGTATCACTTTAGGAGGAAAATCTTATGGAAGCCTAAAAGAAACAACAATAAAAAAACTAAAGCAGTACTATCAGAAAGCTATTCTGGAAAATAAAGGAGATATTCAGGGCATGAAAAAATCTATATATGCCACACTTTGTCACAGTATCTCGACAGACAAAAAAAAGGTTCCAGGTTACTGTAAAAGAAGTGGTAGCAAGACATTTCTCAGAATGTCGTCGACGTACCACCGTGCTGTAAGTGTACCTCTAATAACGACCAAAAGGATCAGGCTGTCAAACTAAATGACACCCCAGACCATAACTCCTGTTTGAGGGCCTCTGTGGCGTGCAATAGAGAAAACAGGATCGGCAGGTGCCCTGGGCGTCTCCAGACACGACTTCGAGGATCGTCAGGACACAGTTGGAAGCGGGATTAGTCACTAAATATTATAAGTCCTCAGTAAGCATAATTCCAACCTGATAGAGCCCAGCATCACTGTAATCCGGCTCGACAGTGTACAGGCGGGAATAGCAGGTGACGCAGTGGTCGTTACGAGCGTAAATTTCGCTGTATCAGCCGTCTGTGAATTGTCATGGTGGACATTTGTGTGCGGGTCGCACGTCTGATGGTTGACAAAGATGAATCAGGCACTATTAAAGCTGATCTGGCAATAAATCTGTCCACCCGATCTGCTGGGGTCCTAGATCAACCGCTACCATCATGACACTAAAATCTGCCATTATCCACCCATTCTTACTAGCATCTTCTAATAGCCACATCCCTTTGAGACATAAAATGAGCGAGTCTCCAATTTGTCTAACCTGCCTCTTTCAATCCAGTGGCAGTCGCTCGTAATGAGTTCGAATCCTGCGGCAAAGCATGCTTACAGTAGTTGAAGGTATCCTATATCATAATGCAACAAAAATTTGACCATCAGATCGAATCGCTTCTTATAGACACCTGCTGAGTGCGCAGTTCGGATGCGCTGTAGCTCCCGCTATTCATTCATTGGACACCAAATTTTAATCATTCGCATGTTGGGTATAAATGTCTTAACATGCGAAATTTCATTACAATTGTACAATATTTTCTTTTTGCGTCGTTTTTTTTGTTATATAGTGTACAACAGAAAGTAATATTAACGTATCATATATCAAGATATAAACTATTTACACTATTTTAAGCATTCATTACACAAAATTTGTTACACTATGTTACTTTTGCTTAGAAGAGATCAACTTAGGAAGACATTTACAAAAATCGACCCACAAATGAGTTACGGGGGTGTTAGAAATAAAAAAAGTCATTTTTATCCGCTATTAGACCTATATACTTAAAATTTAACAAATATGATTTTTTGTTCAGCTGAGATATACAAAAGCCCCTTTTTGTTTATTTTGAAATTCACGTAATATTAACATTAAACACATCTGTATTGTTTAATTTTTCAATTCATCCGAGCGAAGAAGAGATATACCAGCTAGTAATTACATGTATGTGAATTCCACGTTAATTTAATTTATTTCATAATAGTCCGTGATCGAAAATGAGTATCATACCCTTTACTTACACATTTAACGTAATGAAATTCTTAAATAATTATTTTTACAAAAGCATTATTCGCGAAAGAGATAAAATCTCTGCTATTTCTCGTGATGCTTTTATTACTGAAAAGAATCTGACCCCTATAGGCATCATTGGGGTGGAGATGTTTATCCTTTTGGTTTTTAGTTATACTTGTGTAACTGAAAGCACGCTTGAACGCATTAAAATGCGCGTCAGAATATTCCCGTAATCGCAATCAAAATCTAATTGTGAGCGAAGAGTGCCGAAACCGATTCGAGAAATCCCGAGAGATTCCGACTATCCATGTCATCACGTGACGAGAGATTAACGAGCGATAAAAATACTTTTACAGCTTCGTTATTCCAGTCACAGAATTAATATCCGAGAGCTCTCTAATTGCCTGTCCACCCCTTTCCACCCTCGCACTCACTAGTGTTCGATTATCGTCATCATGAAGTGAGAATTATAATTAGAAAACAACTTAACCTCCCTTCGGACCCCCCGAGAAACGTACACCGTAATTGGATGTGGAGTACAAAACTTTTCCCGGATATTTTTTTCCCTCTGACTTCCTTTTGTTTGTCCCGTTTTCCACTCGGGAAAAATTTTCAATTGGAAACATTTGTGTCACCCGAAATGAGTTTGGGAATTAATTGCTCTCGGAATTTCCCGAGGGAGAGGCCGGCTCTTCCTTAAAAAGGGGAAGAGATCGCAGTTTTAGAAATTGGAAAATGTTTCCAGATTCTCTTAAATCAAGAGTAATTTCGGGCCCCTAAAATGGAAGCGGTCGGAAGCGGAGAAATTGGCTCTTAATCAAGCCTCCTTTTTCTTTCTCTTCCGAATAACTGGGAAATGAAAGTGTGAATCTTATAAAAGTTTTGTTTCGCACTATTTCAAAACTTGTTTTGTGATTAAGGAGCTCATTTACTAAAGGGGTTTTGGTAATAATCTAATCAAACCAGCAAAACTAAATGATTTCTTTGTTAACTAACAAATATATATATGTTACTATAAACTTAAATATTTCATAGTTATAGTTATCTCCGTATTCTAATATTAGATAAAATTACTTATTATTATTTTATTCATATTTACTCAAGTGTTATTAAAGTTATGCTATAATTTGCAACTCTTATTAATTTTTATTTCTATTCTTTTTATATTTTTGTTAAGTGCTACATTTCAGCCATTCACATGATTTAAATCTACATTAGAGTCCAGAATCTGGCAATAACTTATTTATTGCACTCAGATCTAGCGCGGGCTTTCCATTTTTAAGTGCAATTTTTAGGTAAGTTACCTCTATCTTGTAATGGATCTAGATATTACTATCCATTACTTTCAATAGGTTTTTTCTTAGTATTATTTACATAAGGGGGGAAGGTTGGCTGGCCAAAAAACATGTTCAACCCCACTTTTATATAAATTATTTTATATATTAGCTGTCCTAAGTCAGCAATGTTTATAATACTGCAGCATCCATTTTATATTTTTTAATCTCGGTCATTCATATGACCTTCATTGTGTGATTTTCCTACTGTCTGTGTTTTTCGAATGTGATTGTTGGAGGTTATCTCTTGTTTGTAGAGAATAAGCCTATATATATATATATATATATATATATATATATATATATATATATATGTATAATTCCCACCTAGATCAACTAAGAAAAAATTAATTTTATTCAATTTTTATTAAACAGTTACAATTAATAAAAATAAATATCAGAATCAAAATATTAAGTGACTAAATAGAAAGTCTATTTTCCTTGCAATTTGCCACTTTAATTTCTATATACGGTGTGGGCAATTTTTTGTTGTTGATAAACATTTATTCATTAATTAAATTTAATTATTCTAATAAAATATTATAGTTAAAAAGAAATCCTGTTCTCCAATATTAGGCCAAACCAGATGAGATTCGAACCTAAGACCTTTGGATCAAAAGTCAAACACGCTACCCATTGAGCTGCAGAAACACAACAAATGAAGTTCCTTTCTATATATGCTGTTGTATTATTATTTTTAATTATTACTCTATTTAATTTTTAATTTAATTACTGAATTAATATTTGAAAAACGTATTAACATCAAGTGTTATCCACTTCAAGTTTAAAAAAATGAATTTGAACTTGAACTTATAGAAAGTATTTTATTAACGAATGAAAAGAACAATATATATGTATATGTATATTAGGTCTCCAGTTTAGTCCAAAGACTTTTTTTGTATCTACATTTGTTGTGTCTGGTGTATTCCAATTTCTTCCAGCTTTAGCACTGTAGGTTCTAGTACTTATTCACTTTTATTTTATATTACTATATATTATATATATATATATGTATATATATATATAGATATTAGTAGGATTAATACTAACTAATAGTAAGATTTTTAAAAAAGACATGTTTTTTGTTACAATGATACTTTTTTTTCCATCCCGGTCCAATTAGCGAAATTTACATGTTTTTCGCATGTTTCAAACAACAGTTGCGCCAATAGTTAACTAATGTATGTATGTACTATACTTTGGATTATAAGCCTTTTATTTAATGGTCAACTTCTCCATTTAATAGTAATATTTTCTCAAACTAAACCATTTGGAAACAACTCATTAGTTGTAACAAAAAGAAGATAGATTCTTCGGGGTTTTATTGTATTGAAACCCCTGAAAACTTCCTTTCACTTTTAGAACCGAAAGCATTTTAATGTTTCAATAGGAATATGTAGTTTTCATACTATTTTATATTTATATATTATGTAGTGCTCTAATTATAAGAGAAATCTCTGCTTCCCCGAATGGACACTTTATGCGAGTGAGTGTAGAACGTAGTTTTACGGTCGTTTCCCTGTTTTTCTTTCGAAAACCATAATAAATGATTTCCGAAAAATATATTTCTTTGTCATATTTTAATAATTTTAATTTTTATAGATTTAAAACTGGAACCACGGATGGGGTCATTTTGACACAAAAGGAATTTTGTTTCCGATTTTCTTAAAAAGTTACCAACATAATTAAAAAAAATTTTTGACTTTTCCTATTTTTATACCAATAATTACCTGTAAAAATATGATATGCTAAATACTTATCATTTATTTGTTTTTAATACTTATACTTAAAACCGCGGAATGGGTCATTTTGACCCCATTATAATCGCAAGTACTAAATTTGCAATTCAACGGTCCCTGGAATGGGAAAAGCTTTTTCAGTCCTCTAAGATAACGTATCTAATTTTCCTGTACAATGTACTAGCAGAAAAACCACTTCTAGAAGTAAAAAACAATGTGTAAATAAGTTATCAGATTAAATCCAAATGATACGAACTCTGGAACTTTTTGTTAGGAATGATGTGTGGAACGGGTTGGTAATTGATTGATTATTAACGTCGCCCTCTTTAGCTACACTAGGGCTTTTGGTGACGGACCACGTAATTTTGAACCATGGTCAAGTGACGTGGATAACACCTGAGCTGGAACCCCCTCTCCTAACTACCACACCAACGGGAGGACGTTTCAGCTTTCGACAGATTTAACTTGCATCGCTGCCCTACACGGCGGGTCTTTAGTGGTACTGGGCTCGAATTCGTGACAAGGCTTGCCACGGTCCGATACTTATACCACTCGGCTACCGCGGCCACGGACGGGTTGGTAAAGCATCACCTCTGAAAGTTGTACGCGTGGAAGAATTGCTGAACATAATGTTCTCAAAGAAAAAAAGTGGCCCAACCAGTTATGCAGAGCGGAATATTGAAAATGGCTAAGATAGTTAGGGAAGTTACTTATAGATTAGCCTATGCGTCGTCATATCAAAAATTGTAAGGAAGAACCCAACGGGGAAAAAAGAATGGTCAACAATTTTTAGACAACGATCTTTATATCATTTTGTATGCTGAGGTATATACGGAGAAATAATCTGAGCTTGATAATCTGTGGTCTGTTGTTTGGGGGTCCCCCTTTTTCCCGGATACAACGGTGAAAAGGGTTTTGGGGAGCTTTAAATTTTCTCAATTGGAAAAACTACACGATCGGGCCCTTAAACAGATAAATTGTGTTTCTTTCTGAATTTTGGGAAAGGGAAATTTTAAATAAAAATTGATAATTTGTTTAAACCAGGACCATATTGATGAACAACTTTTTCCCGATCAAAGCTGAGTATTTTACATATTTGACAAGTAAACCAGATAAATTTGGTATCAAGTTCTGGCTTGCCACATTGTTGTTGATAATAAATACGTACTTATTGGTTTTTCATATTTGTGTGAAAATGAGGAATTTGTAAATTTCCCTTTTAAATATGTCGTTTTCGTTTAAAAAACCCTTTGAAAAAAAAATGAAATACTACAGATAATTTTTCACTACACTAAATCTGTCCCAAATGTTAAAAATGAAGAACATTAGTTTAACTGGGACGATGAAACGAAAGCGGGGAAAGAATTACCTGAATTTGTGAAAAAAGTAAAGGTGCCGTTGTAGGATGCATTGTTAATGAAGCATGATGATATAACTTTGACAGTTTACCAGGTAAAAACCAGAAAAAAATGTCTTATTATTGAGCTCCCTTCATCCCGCAGTTAATATCGGCAATAATCATTCAAAAAAGCTTCCCGAAACAATATTTTATAAATCAAAAGAATTTGGTGTCGCATTACAGTCCAAATGGCTTGGAAATATTGTGTGAAGGCAGGATCAAGGAGGTGGCCTGTTCATGTATTCTACAATATTCTTGATCTTGCAGAAAATAATTCATGGATTTTATACAAAGAAGTTACTGATAAAAAACTTACGATGAGAGAATATCTTCAACAACTAATTAAAGTGTAGCGTAGTGTGTATATTCACAAAAGAAAGTACAAAATAATATGATTTGACAGTATGATTTTTAAGTAGTAGTATCCACAAAAGAAAGTACACTGACAAAAGAGGATACTGAGATGCAGTTGTTAAGTACTGCCATACAAATTTTACTCCATTCCTCTTAAACCATTTTCCAAAGTCCGTTCTGTGCTATTGGATGCCGTTTTATTAAGGTTTGATTTAAAAAACGAAAGCTCAAAAGTCCATTTGAAGAAGCGTACCGTGATTTTTCACGTATATCATCATATGAATTACACTTTATTCATGTGTTTCGGTTTTTGGCTAAATAAGCAGCAGTTGACTTAGACGTATAACTGGAGTTTTTGTCCATATGAAGCTCACATTTAGATGAAAATTTGACATCTTTGGGAAACGGAACGCGAAACATTCCTCCATCCCATATCGAAAGGTATTTGGGCCTTGAAGTGGAGAGGCCTGGATTTAGAGGGAGCTTCCTGATTAGTGGACAGGAAGGAGCAAGGGGGTGTGGTTACGGTGACTGCTTCGGAAAAGCTCAACTTTATTAATGTCCTTTCCATATAAAGCTGGAACTTCTTGAAAAATTGGTTCTAAAATATTCTGCCGATAGTAGAGTAAACTAATTTTGGCTTTACTTGAGACTGTTTTGATTTTTAGTTTGCGGTTGTTAGAATATCCTTCAATTACCATGGATCCCTTTAGGAACTTTACTGTACACTTCGAAAGCCATTTCGTACAGTCATTCTCGTCAGAGGAGCAACAGAAAATTTATCTTCTTTTAGTACAGTCACAAATACACCCATATCTGATCGAGTGTTACCACAAATTTCTATTTTTCAACAGCTAGGCGTTTTTTTACATAATTTTATACAATATGCTTTTCTGTCAGCAATATATTGTTAAAAAGGAGACGAACTTAAGGGTTAAACATCTGTTTTAACTCTATTTCCTTAAGAATAATTTTAATTCTAGTTTAGGAAGACATTCCTATTTTTGATTTAAGGAATCCTTCAGTCGGATGATTTTCATTTAGGATAAGGTACTTCACTCGCTTGATAGTTGCCGTCGCTTGAAGATGAAGCTTCGTTGTCACGTTTTTATTTCTACGTTCTGTTAGACGCTTTTCTCCTTTCAAATTTAATATATTATAAATATCTTTATTTGAAATGCAATAACCGAAGTTTTTACACCGCTTTTTAATTTGTTGATACGAATATTTCTCCTTGGAAGGCATAATTACGTAGCCTTCGAACCATAAATAATTTTTATAGGAGCCAGTTTTAAAATAAATCTTTTATTTTACATTCCAATCAAAAGAAAACTTTAGCAGACGATTATTCTGAGCTTTCCAAAGTATTATCTCAAAATGTTAACGAGAAAATGAAGTGTAAAATAGTTTCCATAAAGTGTGAACGACCTTCTGTAAAAGCTCGTCACCCTATAAATCTGCGAAGATTTTCCCGAATTTGCGAATCACTGGCTAGGTTATTGTGTTTAATAAGGCTTGGGAAGATAATATGTAAATATCGTATCATTTTATTAAAGTCCATCTCTTTGTTGTTAGTTGTATTAATAAAAGAAATTTTTGCATGTATTCACAATGTTGATCACAAACAAAAGACCCAGAGGCGTGGCATTTGGCTCGGGAAAATTATGTAGTTGAAAATGATTTGCTTTAGAAAGAAGAGATTATTTTCGAAATTCATATTAGATTTTTTATTTTTTTACAATTGAGCTCTGAAGTGATTATTCATGGTTCCATCGATATAGCATACACTTTAATACCTACATTCGAGAAATTTTTCTCCACACAGTTTTTGAAAATTATTATGTATTTTTATTATATTTATGTTGTCTTTAGAACATTATTCTTTTATTTTTTCCCCCTTTGCTTTTGTTTTAGAAGCAAAAAAAATTCGGATAAATCATCGCATAGCAGTATTTTTTCCGAACAGCTTTATTTTAGTTTTGGCAGCTCGGTTTGTATTTGCTTTTTTTTTTGCTTTTATGATGTAATGTGGTCACGGTAGCTTAGTAGTCAAGGTAACGGATTCGTGGCCTGCGTGTCATTAGTTCGATCCTCGTACTGCTGAAGACCCCCGTGTAGGGGAGTGATGCACACTCTAAATCGATCGGGTGCTCAAATGTCCTCCCGTCAGTGTTGTGTGGGGTAGTTAGGAGAGAGGGAGCCAGCTCAGGTGGCGTCCTCGTCACTTGTCCATGGTTCGAAATTGCGAGGTCCATCACCAAAACCCTCGATTAGCTGAACAGTGCGAAAGTTAAATTCCCTCACTTCCTCAATTTATGATATTTTCGATCAAAACCACTTATTTTACCTTTTTAGCAATTCTAATAAAAATTTTGTTTTATATAGTTTTTGACTTGTACTAATGAATATTGTAAAACTTTTTTCAGATTATACTTCACGTTTATAATATAAGATGAGCCTACTTCATTTTTTTTAATTTTAACTTGTTATTGTTAGAATTTGTTTTACTGTCGATGTGTTTATGCTAAGTTGTTTCAAACTTTTTGTTTCTGTTTTTAGATAGTATATTGATTGATTGATTGAATATTAACGTCGCACTGTTCAGCTACACGAGGGCTTTTGGCGACGGACCACGTAATTTTTTAACAATGGTCAAGTGACGTGGATGACATCCGAGCTGGCACCTCCTCTCCCCAACTACCACACCACACCAACGGGAGGACGTTTCAGCTCTCGACAGATTTAACGTGTATGGCTGCCCTACACGGTGGGTCTTTAGTGATACTGGGCTCGAACTCGTGACAAGGCAAACCACGATACGATACCTATACTTTTAGATAGGGTAAAACTCAAGTTAATATTAGTTTCTAAATTTCTTGAACAGCTTTAGGCTATTTGATGTATATTACTTTGTTCAAATTCTATTTTTAGCCGACTACTTTACTTTGAAATAGGATCTCTTAATTTTGATCCGCGGACAAGTAACAGGTTACTCAATCAGCCAACATGGGGGATTCTGGCCCCAAGGATTTAAGAATATCACACGGCGGGTCTATAGTTGCACCGAGACACCAAAATCCTGACTTGACAGGAGCTCTTCCAAATATGACTTCCTAACCATAACCCCTCGACTGCTACTGCCACATTAAATCTACCAAGGTGGGGCCGTTTGGAGGGTGAGAGGCTTGTTCAGAAGTCGAACTCCCCGTGTACATGGTCCATTGCAGATTACCTCGTCTTGCTTTGAAGTATGACGTTCATCAACAATGGGTTAGTTAAAATCATAATTCTCACTAAGAGTAGACTCCATATACAAAATATTTAGAAACCAAAGAATTTATCTCATTATCATGCGCTTTCTCTATATAAGTTCAAATAATCAATTTATCTCATTTATAGATCAATATATTGCATGTGCAATTACGCCATGATTTCACATTCCAAAACAGAGCATCCAAATATGATGATCATTTTTATTTTCCAATTTAATTCGGAAAGACCCCACACGAAATCGTGCATTATTCTCAACTTAGAGACCCCTTTCATTTTTCAACCACTTTGGTGAAACTTCCAGAAATTGCATTAAAGCGCTTCCTTTTACCACCGCTTGGAATTGAAAAGGAGAGTGAGAGAGTGGAAAAAGTATTCCTTTGAATACTGATGTTTCGACCGAGATTCGATCGTGCGTCCGTCGCCGGAACATTTCCTTCCAGGGGCAATTACTGTCTCTCGAAAACCACCGACCTCTCCATCATCCGGGAGCTCTTGTCAGAAGCCCACCCCCTTCTGAGGACGGCACGCAAATGGAGATTCTTTCCCTTCTCAGTGACATTTTCGTCTGAGTTTTTGAACCTCCAAGAACAGTGTTACTTAGAAAATCAGATGCTGTTTCGACTCTGGCACGATAGAGTGCTACAAAACTAGTTTAAAAATGTTTTGTATTTATATAGATAACTGTTCATCAGAATTGAAAAAACAATAGGATATTCCAGTTCTTGTGATACTATTAATCAGTATCATGTGATTTTTCTAAAATTTTGTATATTAAATGCATAATTAAAAATACTAAAGTGCCGTAAATTTAACAAAGCAAAATCATAAATAAAGGTATAGCAAAGTAGTATAGGTAAAAAAAAATATTATAATTTTAACATCGTAATAACAAATTCATAGCCTCAGAAACTAAGCAGTCAAGTTAAATTTAATTTTAAGGTCACGCAACCTCCTACATTTTGCTATAAAACTGAGCTGTACAAGGAAGGTAAAACAGTGTAAGATTTAGATTCCACACTCACACACCACACATAAACACTAAGGATAATAATTGTAATAGAAGAATGATACTAATCATTATAAAATTAAAGTACCAATGGTGAACACTTATAGCAAAAAAAATCTATATACTTTAGACATAAAAGGATTAAGTATCTATATAGAACATGATGGCAGGACAATATGAAACTTCGTAAGAAGACAATGTGAAACTTCATTAATAAATTATGTATTAGGATAGGCTTTTGCAGTATTTGGAAACCAATGCGAATTTATAAATAATATGTTGTTCTTTTATGTTAAGTGTACACAAGGACCCAAAACAGTTTTACAGAAGGTCAATCGCATTTATAGAAACGATTTTGTAATTTATATTCTCGTTTTACATTTTGAAACAAAACATTGGAAGCTTCATGGCCTGCTAATATTTTCTTTTGATTGGAATATAAAAAGGATTTTTTAAAAGGGCTCCTAAAATTGATATATGGATCAAAAATTAAGTAATTGAGGCTTTCCGAAGAGAAATATAATTGTATCAAAAAATAATAAAGCGTTAAAAATCTTGGTTATTGCATTTTGAAAAAAGGGATATATAATATATTTAATTTGAAAGAAAAAAATGTCTGCCTGAAAGTAAAATTCAAAACATGAATATGAAACCTCATTCTCTACGACTGTTCGAACGCAGCCAACTATCAAGAAAGTAAAACCTCCAATACTAAAAGAAATCTCACCGACTTAAATATTCATTACATCGGAACTGTGCTCTTGTCTTCTCTGTCACTCTAAGTAAAATCATTCGTTAAAGTTAGAAAAGATTTTTCAACTTAAAGTTTATCTGTTTTTGCTAACAACAAGAAAACAAATTGTAGAACATTATATGAAAAACAAACAGCTGCTGAAAATTAGAAATTTGTGGGAACACTCGATGAGGCATGTGTATATTTAAGTAACTGTAATAAAAGAAGAAGAATTTTCTATTTCTCAACTGACGTGAGCTTTACAGTGTGCAGAAATGTTTCCAAAAAGATTCATGAATGTTGTAGGATTTTGTTACAATGACAATTTAACAAGTAATATTAAAAAAAGTCAATTCTTAGATCAACAAAGAAAAATTTCATTTTTTAGCTACTTTTTATTAAATAGTTACAATTAATATAAATATGTATGTACATAGGACAGAATCACAACATTAAGTGGTAATTGATTTTTATTAATTATCATTATAGTATCGTATTGTCAACCAAAACAATCGTGTATATAAACTTCAGTTCAACTGAATACTTTAACACTTGAGAAAAAAACCTTTCCAAGTTTTGAAGCCAAAAATGATGCCAACTTGGTTGTATTTGTAATTCTTTAAATAATTAGTGTTAATTACAATTTTTATTAATTATTATTATATTGCATTGTCATCCAAAATAATCCTGTATATAAAATTTCAGCTCAATGGAGCGCTTTAAAATGTATTTTATGAACGATTGAAAATTCCACCATAATAAATAAATAAATACATAGAGAGATATTGTGAGTTAATAGTAGGAATTGAAAAACCAAAACGTCTCGAATAAAGCCAAAATTAATTCACTCTATTATCAGCAGAATATTTCAGAACCAATTTTTGAAGAAGAAATTCCAGCCTTATATGGAAAAGAAGTAGATAAAGATGAGCTTCAATGGACAAAACCTCTAGCTGCCCGTCTAAGTCAATTGTCGCTTATTTAACAAACAAACAAAATCAAAAACAGGAGTAAAGTTTATCCCATTTAATCAAAACCTATAAAATTACATGATGCTAATTTAATGAACTTTTGTGCATTCAGCTTATTAAAACGAGTCTTAGGAAAACGGCATCCAAGCATACTGAATGGAAAACGATTTAAAAGGAATGGAGTAAAATTTGAATGACAGTACCAAGAAAAAAGTTTACTTCCATGAAAAATTCGAGCTATAGCAACTGTCAAGAATTACCGCTAAGAGATAGAAGCAAATAGCAATAAAAAATATGGCCTTTATAGATAAAAATTAACTATCAAAATGTTTTCTATAAAATGCGGATTGTCCTCTGTATTTATGAGAAGTTAATTGGATGGGAAAAAACATATTATAGTACGTTACTTTTCAGTTTAGTCAATTATGGCTGTTGTGCGGACAGTCAATAAGAATTGCCTTCTTATGAAGATTATTTAAAAGGTTACCTAACGTGAAGTAGTTTTGAGAACAAATACACATTTTCTAAAGCAATCAGCACATTTAGGAAGGCAATGAGAAAAGAAATTCCAAAGTGAATTTTGTTAAAAAAAATAATAAGAACTGATTGGACAAAATAGAGTGGGTATATAGAGATCATAACTCAAATTCAGAATTATACTAAATGGGTAGTTAAAAAAATACTGAAGAAATTCACTAATGCCATACTTACATTTATATATAATATATATTCTGAAGTATAGTCGGACGTTTAAGTGGTTTATTTGTAGGCATACTGATAAATTATTCTCCTCGATGGTCCGATGAGAATTAACACTTGTTTTATAGGTAAGTAGCAACAAAATCACGCAATATAAGAAACCAATATAATTCATACTTTATTCAAATCTCGTGAAAATAATAATCGGCTGTGAGGTAGCCAAGTGGTCATAGATAGGAACTCTTGTCTAGCTTTGTGAAGTCCCGAGATCGAAACCTAATGACACTGGAGACTCGCCATTAAGAGAGGCCGAAACACATTAAATATGTTGAGACTCTAAGTCCTTTCGTGAGTGCAGCGTGAGGAAGTGCCAGCTCTTGTAGGATTCTTTTCACTCGATTTTGGTTAAAAATTACAATGTCCGTCCCAAA
The DNA here is from genome assembly GCA_019973955.1 of Trichonephila inaurata madagascariensis. NCBI lineage: Eukaryota > Metazoa > Arthropoda > Arachnida > Araneae > Nephilidae > Trichonephila > Trichonephila inaurata. The sequence continues at coordinate 4,864 of BMAV01014238.1, read as the reverse complement.
TAGCCCTCGTGATATTTCAGAAAGTAAAATAAGCTGGAAAAAATAAAATTATGCAAGGAATAAGAATGATTATTAAGTATATTTCGTTCATAATGTACCGTTACATTTCAAGATTAATTCTAAGATAAAAATTTTGAAAGAAAAGTAATTTTTTGCGCATAAATTGAAAAAAATAAGTTTACACACACACATATTATGAATATATATATATATATATATATATATATATATATATATATATATATATATATATATATATATATATATATATATATATATATATATATAATCCTTAATATATATACACAGATAGCTATAGAACTTGAGTATAACTATTCAAGATAAGAAATATTAGGCACAGTAGTACAAAAACAAACTCCTGGCAGGTTTAAACAATTCTTAGGGCTAGCCAACCTTCACCTGTAATTTGCCTAAACCACTGAGCCAAAGGGAAAGGAAAGAATAATATTAAAAGAAATTTAAATATTACAAATAAAATCAATATACTAATAAAATATAACGATAAAATTATAGCCTACTAGTATTCACAGTATAGATTTAAATTCGATGCAAAAAGTAAAATAAGTAAGACTTACTTCGTGAGTGTATCAACTGGTTATGTGTTTCCCGCCAAATATACAACAGAGGAAAACAGTACGGCATAAAGTTAATCCAGAATATACCTAAAACTTTTGTAACCTAATGTAGGTTTATATATACATATAAACCTACATTAGGTTACAACATTTTTAGGTATATTCTGGATTAATTTATAACGAAGAATTCTGTGAACTCTGTTACAAAGCTTATATTAATCCAAAAATTTCCTTCTCAGATAATTCTTACATGAAAATCTACTAAATTTGATTGATTTAGTTAAGCCGAGAGCAAAATGCTCCCATTTCCTTCAATAATACAATACTTAAGGTATCCGACTACTTTCGGAACCATGATTTTAAAAAAGCGCATAAATGGATAATTTTCATGATATTTAGTGTCACTTAGATTAGAATACATGTATAAAATTGTTTTAAGGACATTTTGACAAAAAAAAAGGTTTAAAAACAATATTTCGGCAGCAAATTAACTTAGAATAACCTTTTTTCAAAATGTTCTCCGTTTGTGAAAAATGCTTCTATTATAATAATATTTTGCTCACACCTTTGTACAGAGGCTCAACTATGATTTTTGAAAAATTCGCATTATTTTCAGAGTTCCAACCCATTGAAATAAGTATCGGTTTTTTTTCCTTAAAATTTCTCCCCTCTGTTGTCGTAAAACATGGATAAACCCACTTCTAACTTATATATTTCAAAAATTCTAGTTGGGCCGCTGTACAGAGGTCTGAGCTATATACAGGTGAAATATCATAATAGAAGCATTTTTTTCAAAAAGGAGAATATTTTCAAAATGGGTCATTGTATGTTCATTTTTTGTCAAAATAGTGTACTTAAATAATTTTTTATTGTAATACTATTCTTAAAACAATTTTATATACATTTTCTAATCTAAGTGACACTAAATATCATAATTATTATCCATTTATGCGCTTTTGCAAAATCACTGTTCAGAGCGTAGTCGGATACCTTAATGTCTTGCCATTCACTTTTAACGGCGAGAATTGGAATGAATGAATAACATGCATTAAGAGAAAGTAATTATGTATTCTTAAAGTTCAGTTACCTGATAAAGTACGAAATTGATTGGCGGTGAATAGAACTTTTAAAGTATTTCTGTGAATGGAGAAGTATAATTCTAGAACAAATATTTTACAACACGAGGGAATTCACGTATCCCTAATGGCAGTGGTGAAATGAATATAGATGATCCGGACGGACTTAATGGTTTCGGGGAATTTATATATTTATATAAATGATTTGATTGGTTATGCGACTAAAATTTCAGGGCACAGACTGAGAATTAGGCAGGATATAAATGATCACTCTTTCGAGATGGCCGTCATGAATGCATACATGTGAATGGTGGGGATGTCTGCATAGTTTTGTGTATGTATATAAATGATCAAATCGGCTATATGATTAGTGAAGTGTTTAACAATGATGAAATTGGATGTATGTGACCATGAATAAAATTATCCAGAAAATATTAGTCTAGCCAAAATGGATTGATTCAATCACCGCTATACTCAATGAACTTTATGGTCTCTCTGAGTAAGTAATTAGACATTCAATTGTTTTAATGCAAAATTGAAGATATTTAAAAGGAAAGGTATCTATAATAAAAAATTTTAAAACGCTGAAATTTCAAAGAAAATATTTTAAAACAAAAATGGAGCATTTTTGAAATAAGTAATTTGAAAGAAAATTGTGTGTGATTTAAAAATTGAAATATCGAAGTAGAGAAATTTTTGCAAAAACAATAAAAACAAGTCATATAAAAAATTAAGTCAATTCTTATTTAGCTCAACAAAGAAAAATATTATTTTAGTAAATTAAACTTAATTAAAGAATTAATATTTGAAAAAACTGTGTTAACGGTCTAGTGTCATCCATTACAAGTTCAAAAAAATGTATTTGAAGGCAAGAAAAAGTACGTTAGAAAAACTTCCAGGCGAGCAGTATAAATTAAAATTAAAAAAAGAAATTTAATTAAATAATTAATATTTTAAAAAAAACCAGTGTTAACATCGACAACAAGTGTCGTACTCTACAAGTTTTAAAAAATGTATTTGAACTTGAGTGGATAAATAAAAAGTATTTTTTGATGATTGCCAATTTGAACATTATATATATACAGGGAGAGAGTGAACTAATAGTAGAGAAATTGAAAAAAACATACCGGTTATTGTTTTAATTAATAGTAACTGTGAAAACAATGCTATTTCACAAAAATTCTATCTTAGGCTTTGTGGTGAAGCCTAAGAAATTAAAAAGCAAACGTTTTGAAAATATTTCAGTTCCTTCTTTATTTTTTTGAAGTAAAAATTGCATTTACATATTTTTTTTTTGACTTAATATTTATAAAACAATTTTATGCATGTAAATCTAAACCAGGTAGCAATAAACACAAAACAAAAAATATTCATTTGTACGCTTTTTCAAACCATGGTTCCGAAAGTAGTTGGATAATTTACTAAAAATTGGCAATTATTTTTTATGGGTAGAAAAGAAGCAAGTATGCGTATAAGTGTTTAAAAGAATTTTTTTATTAACAATTATATGTTGATAACAAGTAGGCTTGTAATTATACCCAAAAGAATTGTTTTGTTAAAATAACATTTTAGAATTTTAATTAAATGGGTAATATTTCGAAATAACTTGCCTAAAATAATATATCATGTTTTTCTTTCTTTATATTTAGACCTCAAATTTAAGTGACAACATTTTCTCCGGCCCCCTTAAACTCATTCAACTAGGCCTAAAAAGTTTTCATTCAATTTGGCTTATTTCCGCTAATTAACAAACTTCAATAGTGAAATTGGTGGTCACAGTACCTAAAGATCTAATGGAGGGTATCAATTTCCCACATTTTCAAAAACAGGCTAGTCATCACTTATCTAAACGTGATATGGAATTTTTAAATTTTTCCCCGAACTGATATGATCACATTTCACACCGTTCACGTTTGTCATTAAGTTCCACGACACCTACGCAAAAGGCCCACGTAATACATATTTCTAAAATCATTTTTACCTATAACAAATTGTAAAGATAAGCAATAATTCAACTGAAGATTTTAAAGAATTCATTAAGCATATTTAGCTCATTGAAATTTATGTAAAGTGAATACTATATTTTTTTTTTTAATCCCCGCGAAATTGTTTCGTAAATATTTAATACTTCGAAAATATAAAATATAAATTGTCCTCTTTTAGTTGTCAACTGTTGGATAGACAATGGAAATTCCCAACATTTACAGAGTCCAATAATTGCTAGGGCTTCACATTTTGTAAGTAGAATTTCTTTGAAATACTGAATACATCACACGTTAAAATCAGAAATTCTGTTTTATCCTGAAGCAAAAATTACCTTTTTTTTTAAAAAAGTATTTATTGTATTCCCAAAATTGTGTTTTCAGGTGAGAATGTAGTTAGTTCACTTGTATAATGAGAAATGTCATTCCATTTTTACAGAAGAGTCAATAGTGTACATCTCAAACTGAGTAACAATGTTGATTTTGCTGACAAGTTTTTTTTGGAAAAATTTCATCCACTTATTGTTTTGTTTTCCAAGGGGCTTTAATGAAAAGGATTACAATATTAAAAAGGGTCTGAAATATGAAAATTATTTTAAATGATATAAAAATTATACATAAAATAAAAAACTTTTTATATACTAAATGAAATATACAATATTTTTTAAAAAATAGCTATCTTACATCCTGAACCCTTTTTACTTTTTCAGGAAAATCCACATTTTTAAAATTTTTTGTATTTTTTCTCGAGGCAATTCACATGTTATATTCTTCTGCCACCAAAGTATTAAGCCAGGCAGTCACTACACTGTCCAACTCTTCATCACTTCCAAAATAGAAGCTCTCTCTTTCAATTTTGAGAAATCACTAAAACACATGGTCTGATTCATAAAGTGAAGGAACTAATTTTTTCCGTCTAAATTAATCCCGCAATTTTTGAGGAACAGCAATTTAGGGGGGAGATTTTCATGAAGAACACAGTTTTTTAGAAGCATTCCAGATTTCCCAATTTTTTGGTTGCTCACCGTAGTCTTCGGGCCTTCAGGGCCCCGTGGTATAATGCACTGGTGACAGAAGACTATAATATGGGAATTCTGAATCTCGGAGAAAATTCGACAAACGTTTAAATGTAGGAGGTCGCGGGTGTGGAAGGGCTCGAAGAAAATCAAACATGGTTTAAGAAGAGCTAATTTTTTATTCAACATTTAAC
>BMAV01014237.1:0-34967 GCA_019973955.1 Trichonephila inaurata madagascariensis | reverse complement strand
TATATCACCCGTAGAACTTCCACACTTTCCCTTTTTTTATTAAATAACACATTTTGAAAGCGCTATGGGACACCGGAGCAGATAAATCATTTATATCGGAAGAAGCATATAGAAAATATTTTTTCTATAAGCAAATTAAAAAATCGCGAACCCAGGTAATAACAGCACAAGGTGCGAAATGCCAAAACAGGGGGATTGTAGAATGGAATATTCGGATCAGACAATTCGAAAGGAATTGGTCATTTCATGTGTTGAAAGATTTAGAATACCCATGTATTCTAGGTATCGATTTCATAAGTGCGTCAAGAATCGTATTAGATTTTGATCAGAAATCGTTGAAAATTCAAAATTCACTGGTTGAAGATAATAAGGTAAATAAAGGGAAATTACACGTTAATGGGTCAGAAATGAAGTTAAACATGGTGGCTAAAGTTTTACCGAAAAAGCATATGAACAATATAATTGGAGATAAAATTAATTGTGCCATAATCAGGGATTTGATACTTACTTCACGGGAACAATTAATAACGGAACAAAAAAATGACCCAGAATTAGGTCATATATATAGATATTTAGAAAACCCGGAAGATAACTCGGTTAATGCAACGATATGTGAGAATTGGTCCCACGATTTCCGTTTAATTGAAGGATTATTATTTTATGCGAAACACGCAACATCATTAGGTGAAATGCGTGTATACATTCCAAAATCTTTAAGGAATGAAATAATGAGAGAATTTCATGACAAGCCAATCGCTGGACACTTAGGCAGATTTAAAACGTATCATAAAATTCGGGACGTTTGTTATTTCCCGTACATGAGAAAATTCATTGATCAATATGTCTCTACATGCCATATGTGCAGTTAATAACTATAAAAACGCGTTACCAGCTGGTCGATTAAATCCAATTATATCGAATTATCCGAATGAGATAGTGACGTTAGATTTGTTAGGCCCGTATCCTATATCGAGAATAAGACGTAACCGCTATATTTTAGTAATAACCGATCATTTCAGCAAATGGGCTGAAATTATACCTCTTAAAAAGGCCTCATCTCGTATAATAGCGGATATTTTTTGATAACTTTATATCGCGTTATGGAGCTCCAATAAAATTAATAAGTGATAATGGTCCCCAATTTATATCCGAGATTTTTGAGCACTTAAGTGAAAGATTAGGCATAAGGCATGTGAAGACTGTTGCATATCGACCACAAGCAAATCGGACTGAAAGAGTTAACGAGATATAGTGCAAATGATTGAAAAATTATGTTAATGATCAACACGATACTTGGGATAAATTTTCGTGAGTTTGTTACGCATTCGTAGGCGGTGAATGAAACAAGGGGAAAACACCGGCTGAATTATTTTTAGGTCGAAAATTGATTAAAACCATTTAAAAAACTATTATGATATCGGAAAGTTCAAAATTCAAAATTCAAGATATACAAAAGTTTTTTAAAGAAGCGACTAAGTACGAAAAAAACAGGAAAGGGGGAAAAAAATATTATAATAGACGTAGAAAAGACAAAAAAAATAAAGGTAAATGATTTCTTTTTGGGAAACACCCTGTAAGTTCAGCAGCTAACAAAGTTTTGGCAAATTTAAAAAAAAAATTTGGGGGCCCTTTATAGAGTCTTAGAATTTAAAGAATTGTAATAATATTGTAATAGGGAAATCAAAAAAAAATTAACAGTTAACGTAGATCAAATAAGAATATATCGTCATGGGAAATTGGACGAGGTCGAATTAGAACAGGTATCCCAAATGTATAAGATAAAGCCGGGAAAATGTACTTGGAAAAAAAGTACATAAAAAGAAAATGAGTCACAATATGGGAAAAAAAAAAAATCTGGGGTGAAACGTTTAGAGGAAAAAGGGTTTGGGAACCAATCAAATCAATAAAAAAAATACAGAGAGGACCCATAAAAAAAAATCACTGGTCAGATCACTACCAGTTCAGTGGAATGAAAAAAAAAACAAAAGGGATAAAATAGGGGTTTTAAAAAAGATCGGTGTGGGGGGAAGTGGACCACAAAAAAGTGGCAAAAAAAAACAATAATAATAAAAAAAAGAAAAATGTCACCCAGACTTTTTCCCAAAAGCGGGAAAAAAGAACAGAAAAAATGCACAGAATTTCCCAAATAAATCAACTTACAGTTGGGCCAGACGGAGAACAGAAGAACCCCGACCAACCAAGGAGAAAATTAAGTCAAGGAAAGGACGACAAGGAGTTAAAGCCTTACAACAAAAATTCCAGTACAACCGAGGAAAGAAGGGGATAGCCCCCTCATCGTTGGACGTAATGGGGAAAACATAAAAAAAATCAGGTTGTATTGTTTCTTTTTTTTATGATTTTCCAACAAGTGGTCGGAAGAATTATTAAAGAAGGGAAATCTCGGCGGTGCCAAAAGTTATAAGCCAAGTCAAACACCACAATGAGTTTATTTAATTTGGAATTTTGACTTTTTAAAAATTTTTTTTTGAAGAAAAATTTGTAATCACAATTTTTTTGTTTCGATGTATGACTCGTGAGATGCGAAAATTCCTTTGGTTATTTGTTATAATAGTTTATTGAAAAAAAGTTTGTAATTGTATAATATGTGTATATATATATGTTGTTTTATTGTTATTTTATGAGGATCTGGTTCAGGGAAACGGGGTAGTCAAGGCACTAACAATAATATTAAACGTGGGGGCTCATTGGGGTTTTTTTTAAACCAGATGTGGGGGTGGGAAGGGAAAAATTTTTTGTGATATATAAAATTATATGTGAAATTGATTGATATTATGGAAATAGAGACTAAAAAGGGTTTTTATTTCAGGAGACTGACCCGAAAATCTTGAAAAGTATGCAATTTTTAGCTTCAAAAGAAAGGGAGGGGGAAATACCAGTCCCTATGAAGGTTTAAAAAAATATTGGGTCTTTGGGGACCCAGAATATTTTTTTAAAATTTAAATGGAAAAAATTTTAAGAATTTGAAAAGTGAGGGGATAAATTAAACAGTATTTTTAATGTTGGCCTAGTTATTGGGGTAAATTTATTGTCACGAGTTTAAATTTAAATTGAATATTAAAATTTAATTCTAAGATGAGTAATGAAAATTAAAGTCAAGATAAATTTTGGAAATTATAAAGTTAAAATTTAAGATTAAAATTGCAATGAAAATTAAAGTCAAGATAAATATTGGAAATCATAAAAGTTAAAATGAGGATTTAAGATTAAAATTTAAATAAAACTCAGAAAGCGAAGAAATTTAGAAATAGAGATTTAGACACGTAATTTATTAGGGCATTGAGAACCCTTAAGTAAATCACGTTTTTCTTCTTGAGGGTTAGGACGTTATCGCGTCTTTCTGCTAACATAACTCCTATGTTCTTTGACGGCCACGATTAATGGCAAAACTTTTCCAACCCAATACCAAGAAGATAAACAAAGATATTATGCAAATGAGATATACTATAAAAGGATAGAAGCTTTGATGATAATATATAGCGCGGCAAGCTTAGAGATAGTTTAGTGTGGAATCATTCTGATCGTTAGTGCGGCTAGTTTAAAGATAGCTTAGTGTGTAGTCTTGCAGATCAAGAGTTAGCAGTCCGATAGCTTTAGAAGGAATAGAAGCCTAGATAAAGAAGTTGGAATCATCGTATATAAAGTTTATAGATATCATTCTCTAGGTAAAGGAAGGAGAACTGAAAAAGGTAATATTTGATATAAGTAATTAGATGAATAGGATTATTAATGATAATTGAGATAAAGGATCTAGTTGCGTGATCTGACTTAAATACACGGTTTAATTTGGGTGTTGGCTCTCACTTTAAATTAAAATTGTCAAATTAGAATTTAAGTAATATAAGTTATTCTTAATAAAAGTTGTATTAAGAACTATTATGTCTCATCATTTTGATAATCCCACACCTCTAGCTTACGCGGAACCGGCACGACATGGTCATCACAGGATGGCTATGTCGCAAATCTTAAAAGAGTATTTTTAGATAAGCTCATTTACGATCTAAAGACTGTGCTCACCCAGCAAGGTTTTAGAGGTACAAATAAGATTGTAAAGGTTGGGATAAAACTAATGGTAATGTGTTGCTAACGAAATAAAAACTACGATATCTATCTATCTGTCAATCAATCAAGAGCATATATATATCAGTAGCGCACACAGAAATTTTTCAAGGGGGGGAGTCAAAAGGGGTCAAAAGTTCACCATTCTTGTATCATGCTCCTTTGGATTTTGTCGATTTTCGTGAACAAAACATGTGATATGGTCGATCTTTGTCGACCATATCTTTGTGGGTCAGCGTGAATTAGAGGTGTGGGGTTCTCGAAAAGAATAGATATTTTAGAATTCTTAATATGACTTTATTAAGAGTTTAACTTAAATTTCTAATATCTTGAACAAACTTGTATTAAGTGAGAATAAACCAAAACACGTAGCCGTAGCTAAAACAGATCGCACAATTGGATCACTTATTTAAATAATTATATTATCCGCCTACTCTCAATTCTATTAATATTACGAATCCGGAAAATAATCTGTCCTACCTTGAATTCCACGTAACGGTTCAATCACCTTCCGAAAGACAGTTAGGCTCGCGTGCAATAGTATGCACTTTGTAGTAATGGCTAGATATCCGTGATTCCTTGGTAGGCCGTCAAATTACACTTCCACCTTTTCCTAACAGAACTTTCTCTAAATTGCCATCCCGCTTACTAAAACTTCTGTTCTTTTAAAGGCTATCTTATTTGCATCTATACTTTCATTTCACTTCTTGGATTTGGGTTGGAAAAGATTTGCCATTAATCTTGGCCGTCAAAGAACCCAGAGGTTATGTTACAGAAAAGACGCGTGAGCCCGTCACAAACACAGTAAAAAACTAATTATTAAATAAATAATTAGCATTAATTAATAAAATTAATCATTAATAACAAATACTTAATTAAATTTTACGTAATATATACTTAGAATTACAATCAATCGGGAAAAAAATCAAGGGCTTTGAGGGAGGGTCCGAACCCCCAGGACCCTCCTTGTGTGCGCCACTGATATATATATATATATATATATATATATGTCGGACGGTGTCTAGGGGTATTGGTGAAATTTTGGACGAAAGAAAACAGAAGCCAAGTTTAACGAACAATTAATTTATTAAGATAAGGAAAATTAAGAAAAAGGCTATTTACAGCTTTTAGTTATTTACAAAAAGAGAAATAAAAGACAATTCGAACCGAGAGCAGGGCTCACCTGTGAGATGGGGACGCCAAACATCGCTAAGCCTAAGGAAGGGGTCTGTTTTGTTTACGAAATCAAAGCCGCTAAGAGGACGTCGACCTTACTTCGTTCGTGTTCGGTGTGGGAGTCAAAAAATGATCTCGCGCTCAGGGACCATATGCGTCTGACGTCATCGCACCGAATTCTTTCATTGGACATTGAAATGCTTCTCGATTCAATTTGGTTTGTTCGGAGTCGCCATCTCTTACATCTCTCTCTCTCTTGAAATATATTTAAAATTTAAAACATTTTTTAATTATTCGAAACGAACTAAATACTATTTCCTACAAGTTCGGCCGTCCTGGAATCACTGACACCAGTGATTTGACATAACATAGAATAATTGGGGCCTATAACATCACTAAATACACTGCTGGCCACCGTAAATGCAACACCCTGAAGGAAGCTTGCAAATAACATGAAATTTACAACAGGCATTAGCGGAGGTGAGATAGGCAAATAATTAGAATTTCAGTGCAGACACACATCACGCGAGCTTGTGGTACCACCTCAAAGCGCTATTTAAGGTTTGGAGATTTCGACGATTTCAAGTTCGGCAATTGTGTTTTTCTTGTGGTTTTTTCAAAAAACGATCAGTTATGTCTCGTAGAAAACAGCGATCAGCTTTTGATGAAGTATCCGAGTTCGACAGAGGAAAGATAGTGGCCTACCGAGATTGTGGATTATCTTTAAGGGAAATCGGTAGTCGTGTTGGACGAAACCAAAGAGCGGTAATGCGGATACGTCACCGTTGGATGCAGGAGGGTACGATGGACCGACGTGGTTGATCGCATCCACCTCAGTGCACCACTTCACGTGAGGACAGGCAAACTGTGCGCATGGCAGTGACGGATCCCTCAGTCACATCACGAACCATAGCATAGCATATTGAGTCTGTAACGCATCATTCAGTGTCTGCGCGTACCATTCGACGCCATTTATAGCAGAGTGGTCTGTCCGCAAGACGTCCATTGCTTTGTCTACCCTTGACGTAGAACCACAGACGTCTCCGCCACCAATGGTGCGATGAAAATAGGATGTGGGTGGCAGAATGGAATGAAGTTGTCTTTACTGACGAGTCACGCATCTGTCTGCAACACCACGATGGTCGGATACGAGTCTGGAGACACCGTGGAGAGAGGATGCTGAAGAGCTGTGTTATGCACCGCCACAATGGTCCTGCACCGGGTATTATGGTATGGGGTGGTATTGGATATCACTCTCGCACTCCTTTCATACGCATTGCCAGTACTCTAAACAGCCAGCGCTACATCTCCGAGGTGTTGGAGCCAGTTGTCCTTCCTTACCTTCAGGGCTTGGCCACAGCCATATTTCAACATGATAATGCTCGACCACACGAGGAATGCATTGTCCAAAGGTTCTTCGTCAATCACCAGACTGAATTGCTTCCCTGGCTGGCTGTATCTCCGTATCTTTCGCCGATAGAAAACATGTGGTCCATGGTTGCTCAACGATTGACTGAGATTACACCCCCAGCTGCCACACCAGATCAACTTTTGCAACGTGTGGAAGCTGCTTGGTCTGCTGTACCCCAAGAACACATCCAAAGTATCTTTAAATCAATGCCGAGGCGTGTAGCAGCGGTGATCTCCAACAATGGCGGCTACTCTGGCTACTGATTCTGGCAGGAACCACACTTCACAGAAGTCTATAAATTTAATCATTTGATACTTGGTCAACATGTTATCTACAAAATAAATTTTGTTGTGCTATCTCTTGTCTTTCTTGGTGTTGCATTTACGGTGGCCAGCAGTGTAAATGAACATTAGAAATATAAATGTTTTCGATATGAGTTAGCCATTACAAATAACAATACAATTCACGTAAATGAAAAATACTAGTGACAATAGATATAAATAAAAGAAAAACACAGTACTCAATAATTAATTAAAAAACGCTTAATCTTTCATCCTGGTGAGTAAAATTTCATTAAATCGGCGGAAGAAGAGGTTAATTTAGGATCTTCATGATTACATACTCTTTCTAGATTATACCTATCTCTAGGTTTTACTTCGATTATTTTATATGGTCCTAAAAATTTAGGCCTTAATTTTAAACCTGATCCGAATTGTGTTCTCTGAATGGCCACTAGGTCTCCCTTCTGATACCTAGGTAGTCCAGTCATATTAGGGTTTCACGGCGGAATGAGAGATAATAAGCTTAAAATTGGTACAGACCTTTATTTTGGCACTCTAAATGTTGTCTCAAAAGTCTCATAAAATCTCGTGTCCGCGTCTTAAGATATTTAAGGTCAAAGGTCAAAAATAGGTTTTTTACAAATGTCTCGTTTCTTATGGCTTAATGCTTTTTACATTTAATATAAATATTGTAGAGGATAAAATTTTCTGTAACTTTTTTTTTTTTTTGTTTGAAACATTTTTTATACATCAAACCATTTTTGAGATAAAGGGCGTTGAACGCGCAGCGCTTAGCTATCTCCAGCGTAATGCAAGGTCAACCGTTTGTCACATGATATAATACGCTGTATAAAGTCTATAAACCTTAAAAATATACATAGTTAAAAACATTTAGCATTTTTTATTAATTATTGCATTTCATTTAGTAATAAATTTTATGAATCAAGTATATTTATTTTTTATAACTAACTTTTGAACTACACTGTTAGTATAGTTGAAAAGTTGTTGATAGATATGCTTAGAGTATTTTTTTAATTATATTCTATTATTATATATACTAATTACACTTAAAAGTAGAAAAATAAAGCAAGTAATTTTTAATTATATTTTTATTTAGAAAAATATCGTTTTAGTTATACAATTATTACAGGACAGTTTTCTTCTTGGAATACTTGAGCTAGTTGATCCAAATTCGGAAGATTGTCTAATATTCTAATGAAAGGTGTTTCCCCTTTTTTTTAAAAAATGCAGATGTCGTGTCATAGCCACTAAATGTGTGCAGAAATAAAATGTGCTTTTTACAATGCAAATATTTATCAAAACTTTTGTAAGAGTATATTTGAGTTTTAACAATCCCTTTGCCAAGTGAAGAACACTTCTTCTTGATGATTGAGAGTACGTGCAGTTAAAATGACGAGCAAATCACAATATCTTCTCCTACTATGATGATTGTCTTCTGTTGTTCCGATTCTTCAATAGCTGTTTCTACGATAAGAACATCTACATCACCTCTGGCCTGTTTTTGTCGTGGTATCAACAGATACTAATTTCCTTTTTAGATTAGTAGTAATTTCAGAGTAGAGAGGTTGATGAAAAGTAATTAAACACGTTTTTTGGCCATGTAATTTGGCAATATTTGCAGCACAATGTAAAGTAGTATAAATTGTGTCTACTTTACTGGCAGGATGATCAATAAAAGAAAGAAACATAACCTAAGAAGAAGAAAAGTCATTATTTTTAGTGAGCTATTCGAGAATGCCATTCCACCGAGACAACGATGAAATATTCTTCCACACTTTCCTAACAACCGCAAAAAATCAACTCCATTAAAATTCTTTTCTGTTAATGCTCGATCATCATGTATATTTTTGTCTTGAATTCTGCTGTATCCAGGTCCATTTTTCGTATGCTAGAAGAGACTTTTTATGTGATATAGCCGCTAACTCTTTTGCACTTGGTTTGGTTGTACATGTTTGTATACGATCAATATGCATCTTTTGGAGTAACAATCTTAATCATCCCCATAACATGGAGAGTATTATTACCATCAAGAGTATGGACATTTTATATCGGCATTGTCTCCAACATATCGTACTAGCGCGCCTGATTCGGATGATAAAATACGAGGCTGTGGATGATAAGCTATTTAAATTTCGTACTGTACGGTCTTACCTTACGAAGCTTCAAATCCCAAGCTATATAGCATATTTATTAGTCTTTCAGATCTATATTTTCTATGAAGAAAGACTTAATAGTAGCTGTGATGAAAATGATCGATCTTGTAATGCAGTCATTATTGCATGGCTTATTGACGTGCATTTTGTTTTTGAATTAGCTATTTTTCTTTTTAGGTTTCTCGTTATGACTTCCTATAGAAAATTAAATAGACTATTTGAAACCTTTCTTGATTTTCCTTGATTAACATTTTACTTGGAGGTGGATAAGATCTGGTTTCAACGACAGATGACCGAATGTCTTCAGGAATAATAGCTGCTGCAGCTTCTACAATTTGTAATCGTTCTTCATCGGGATCCTCTTTTTATTATCATACCAAACTTTTGGTAATATATTAGTTTGTGTATCCCGAAAAAATATGATTGTAAAAATTTTTACTTTTGTTGTAATTATTATATATGTTTTTGAAGTCTCGTAATTACAGTTTTATCATTTGATATTTGGTTCTCAGTAAGGACATCTCTAACGTCTTTCAATATAAATTGCGAATCATCGTGATTTTCGATGTAATTAAAAATCTCTGCCATAGCTTCTGAGACTTGATTATCTTAGCGAGGCTTCTTTTCAGTAGATGGTAGTTGATTTAAGAAAGTAGCTTCAGAAGCAATCAAATCATACTCACAAAGAGTATGTACGATCTTCACTACCCTCCTTATACAATCACTACGCCTGCTTTTTAAACATTGTTTTAAATTCAAGAGTACTCACTTTACCGATCTTGCGCCTACCTGTACTTCTTCTTTTTTGTAGTCTCTGTCGCTTCATCAGCTACTTGACCCCAAAATAAAGGGAGCTTTTTGAAATCAAACGATTCACTTCTTCTTTTACGAGGTACACAAGGTGTTGATAAATATTCGCTCTTTTCAATGTGTCATTTCGATGTTGAAATCGAATTTTTACTAATGTACACTTTTAGGCACTCGTATGTACATTCTCGGGGTTGAAGAATCTCTAAAAATCAATGTGACCGTCATTTCTGTTCGATACTGGCTGCTTTCAAAATTTTTAAACCCCGCACTACATTAACAGGATCACCTTGTAATAAAGATTCATTACGTATAAAACACAAATGAGCCATAACTCTCTGTTTAATAATGGTATATTCTCACTTTTTACATATGTACTTAACTCTACATTTAACGCTACTTAAATATTAAAACACATTCTACGTGCATTTTTCCTGGGTGCGCAGACCCAAACTCTGCGTCAGGACAATTCATTTGTGAGATGGGAGACCGGCTCCACTGCTCCGAGTTGAGGCTACATATCAGCTATGGAATAATAATACTTTCTTGTGGGTTCAATACCCCTGAAATAAAAAAAAACTCTTAAGTTACTTTGTCAAATCTATATTTACATAATACCAATAAGTTTCACACTTTTTATGCATATATAATATTTGTAAATTACAATAAACTACTCATCCCGCATCTGGTTCCATCAAACTCCCAATGAGCCGCGCAGTGTTGTTAATATTATTGTTAGTGCCCTGACTACGCCGCGTTTCCGAACCAGATGCATCTAATACGGAACAATACAACAACATATATATACATACACATTATACAATTACAAACGTTTAATAAATCATTAAAACAAATAACCAAAGGAATTGTCGCCTCTCACGAAGTCATACATCGAAGTAAACAAATGCATAATTACAGTTTTCTCTCTCCAACACTAGAGAGAAAAAAAATTCTACAAGTCAAAAGTTCAAAAAAATATACACTCATTGTGGTGTCAACTTTGCTTGATTATAACTTTAAACACCGCCCGAGAATTTCCTTCTTTGCAATAATTCTTCCGACCACTTGTTGGAAAGATCACAAAAATGAAACAATACTACCTGGATTTTATAATTAGTCCCCAAACATGACGTCCAATGACGAGGTGCTACCACTGTTCTTTCCTCTTTCTCATTCCTTGGCTGCACTGGAATTTTATGTTGCCTGTTGTAGGGGCTTGTAGTTTCCTTTGTCGGCTTTTCCTTGTTTTGCCTTGTTGCTTCCTTGCCGGTCGGACTCCTGATCGTTTCTTTGGCGTGGACGCAGGTTGTGTCTCGGTCCACTTTGAACTCCGCTGTCTCCATCTGTTCTTCTTCCTACTTATATAAATATTACTGATGACAATGGTCTTTTGTTAATATTATTGGGTCCATTTCTTTCAAGCCACTTTCTTGTAGTCCACTTATTCCCCGATCCATACGACCTTTTTCATTCCCCCTTTATATAGCCGTTCTCTTTATTTCTGTTTCATTTGTAAATGAGCTATGCAGCGATCTGGACAAGTGATCTGCGCTATCATTCAATCCGTGTTTTTCTTAGGATTGTTTTGACTGGAGATTTATCCCTTTTCCTCTAATCTCACGCTTCACCGCAGATCTTTTTTTCCCATATTGTGACTCATTTGATCTTTTTGGTGTACATTTTCCGAACTACTCATTTCCTGACGTGAACTAATACTATCTGGGCGACCTGTTCTAACTCCTCGACCTCGTCACATTTCCTCATGACGATATATTCTTCTTTTGATCAACATTAATAAATTAATCTTTTTTCCTGACTTCCATATATTACAATATTATTATTATTTCTTACTTCTAATACTCTATAGGACCTTCAAAAATTTCCAAGCTAAATTTGGAACAGATTTTAATAGCTGCTGAATCCTAAAGGGTGTGTCTCTAATAAGACCCAATCATTATCTTAATTTGTATATCCCGTCTTCGTCTATTATAACATCTTTCCACCTTCCCGCTTAGTTTTCGTACTTAGTCTAGCTCATTAAAACTTTCGATATCTCTAACTGTAAATTCCGATCCGTCTGAAATCATTACTAATTTTTGTAATGGGGTAATCAATTTTCGACCCAAAAAATAATCTTTCCGCAGGGGTTTTTCTCCCGTTGTTTCATTCACTGCCGTACGAATAGCGTAAGCAAACTCACGTAAGAATTGGTCCCAAGTATCGTAGTTGACTACAACATAATTTGGAAATCATTTGCACTTATCTCGATTAACTTCCGCTGTTCAGTCCTATTTGCTTGTGGCTTATTCAACAGTCTTCACATGCCTTATGCCTAATCTTTCACCTCTAAATGTTCAAAAATTTCGGATATAAATTGGGGACCGTTATCACTTATTAATTTTATTGGAGCTCCAAAACGCGATATAAAATTATCAAAAAAAATATCCGCTATTGTACTAGCCGAGGCCTTTTTGAGAGGTATAATTTCAGCCCATTTGCTGAAATGATCGGTAATTACTAAAATATATCGATTACGTCTTATTCTCGATATATAGGATACGGGCCTAAATCTAACGTAACTATCTTCATTTTGGGATACTTTGATACAATCGGATTTAATCGACCAGCTGGTAACGCGTTTTATAATTATTAACTTGGTACATATGGTATGTAGAGACATATTGATCAATAAATTTTCTCATATACGGGAAAATAACAAACGTCCCGAATTTTATGATAAGTTTTAAATCTACCCAGATGTCCCGCAATTGGTTTGTCGAAATTCGCGTACGATGCCGTTTCTTAAAGACCTTTGGAATGTATACACGTATTTCACCTTAACGACGTTGCGTTTCTCATAAAACAACAAGCTCTCTAATTAGACGGAAGTCGTGGACCAATTCTCACATATCGTCGCATTAACAGAGTTATCTTCCGGCTTTCAAATATCTATAGATATGACCCACCTCTGGGTCATGCTTTTGTTCTGTTATTTACTGTTCCCGCGAAGTAAGTACTAAATCTCTGATTGCTGCACAATTAACTTTTTTCTCCTATTATACTTCCACAGGAATTTTCGATAAAAACATTAGCCACAATATTTAACCTCCTTTCTGACACACATCAACGCGCAAATTCCCTTTATCTACCTTATTATCTTCAACCAGCGAATCTTGAATTGCCAACGTTTTCTGATCAAATCTAAAATAATCCTTGATCCACCTCTTATAAAATCAACACCTTGAATACATGGGTATTCCAAATTCGTCAACACATGAAAACAAATCCAAGGTTTTTCGAATTGCCTGATGCGAATATTCAATTCTACAATTCCTATATTTGGCATTTCGCTCCCTGTGCTGTGATGTAAACTGGGTCAAGTGATTTTTAACTTGTTTATAAAAAAATATTTTTATATACTTCTTCCGATATAAATGATTTATCTGCTCCGGTGTCCCATATATGCTTTCAAAAATGTGTTATTTAATAAAAATAGGGAACGTAGAAGCTCTACGGGTGATATACATATCGGAGAAAGCTTTAATTGGTATATCCCCACCGATTCCTTTCTTTTGAGTATGAACTTCATTAACTTTTACAAATATTCAATCGTCCCTTTTGCATCCTATCGCCTCGACTGAAATTTCACTCGAACCCTATTTCTACGGTCCCCTATTAAAAATTTTATCATTTCTCCCTTGAAATTGTATCCCCTTTCGCTGGAATCTTTGATCATCATTCTGGAAATCTATTCCTCCCTCAGACCACCTATTACTTTGACGGCTATTCTCATAAGTACCTCTAAAATCATTTTCAGCCATTATTTGGTCTACGCCCAACCTCAGAATTTCTCCAGTTTCTGCGATTAGCATCAAAAATTAGGCATACCATGCGCGTTTTGACCCCGACTTTCTACATTATCACTTCACTTGCGAACCCCTTTTTTAATTTGTAAGAATACCTCCTCTTCACCTCTTAGCCAATATTTCCAAAATTTGTATCGTGTTCTGCGGATTGCGAACTTCCTCATAGTCCTGGACTTGTGGTTTGAGTCTAACAAAATGTGATCAACCAATTCCGCCTGCGACATCCTTAGCTCTTAAACTCTTATGTATTTTTAGTAAAATCGTAAACAAAGTCTGTTGGTTCCTGATTTCTTCCCTGCTGTGATGCGAAAACCTAGCCTCCAATTTCTTTTATTTTTGATTAGTGGGAAAAGTTTCTGCCACTCAGCCTTAAGCTGCGCGAAATCCGTGGCTGTATCTTGCACTAGCACCGATCCAAATATTGGTACCAATCTTGAGCCCCTTCCCTGAGATGACTTTTTCAAATGTAAGCATACACAGATTATCGGGTATTTCAAGTAACTGTATTTGATTATCTATAGCCTCAAGAAATTTGCAGGTAACATTCTCAGACCCGGAAATCACATTTCAGGTAAAATACCAAACCCTCCTGCATTACCAACCCAGAATTATAATTGTTCGGCGTTATTGTGACATAGCCATCTGTCGATAGTTATGTCTTGGGGGTTCCATGTAAGTTAGAGGTGTGGGATTATCGGAAGGATGAGACATTCTATACTCCTTAATACGACTTTTATTAAGAATTTAACTTAAATTACTTATATAACGAACAAACTTATATGAAGTGAGAATAAAACCAAAAGTAATGGCCAGTTTAAACTAAGTCGATTGCGCAATTAGGATCACTCTATCAATATAACTAAATTATCTCCACCTAACAACTTCAAATTCAATAATTTACTAAAGGTTCAGAATATAATCCTCCTACCTTGCTGAAGGCTCAACGATACCGATACTTTCTGGTAGACTGATGTGCTCGTAAAAGCAATAGTTGCTCCTTGTAAATATTAGCGAGGGTGTGGGCGTCTCCTGTGACCTCTATAAGCCGTCTAAACACACTTCCAAACTGTTCCACACTAAGCTTCTAAGATTGCCATTGATTCTCTACTCAAACTTTCTATCCTTTTAAAGGTTATCTTATTTGCATTGTTGCTTCGTTTTACTTTATTGAATTGGGATGGAAAAGTTTTGCCATTAATCGTGGCCGTCAAAGAACGTAGGAGTTATGTTAGAAGAACGCGAGAGATGTCACAATATGACTGGGCTAAGGTGCCTTCTTGCGTTTCCTATCGTAGGTTCTTTTATTTTCTGCTTGGATCTTCTGAATATTTCCCTTCGCATCTTGTCGTAGCTGGTTGTTGACTGCTTTTGCGTCGTTAACTTGCATGTGGGGGGACCAATTTTTATCTTGATATTTACGGAATTGAACATTTTCTTTATGGAAGTAGACAGAGGCTTGTTCCATTATATCTCTGACCCGATTACTGCTTGAAGCTTCAGATATGGAGTAGGTACGACATGCCATGTCAGAGGATGTTCTTCTCCATCTAATTCAATTTTGCGTTGAAATGACCCTTTCGTTTTGATTTCGTTCTTTCCTAATCCGGATAACACTAAAATATTTTTTGAAAGTTCTGAAGGTTCGATAATTTCTTTGCCTATGTCTTCACGAATGAGTGAAACTAAACTGCCGCTGTCGACGAGAGCTTCGAAAATCCTGTTTGCCATGGTTATTTTTCTCGTCTTAATTTTTACTCGAGAGTTTCGAGCGCTGATTTAGAGCGAAGACCCTGTAGATTCATTGTTTTTTGAAATTTTGGGATGTTTTGTACAGTCCACGGCGTAATGACCGGGTCTCTTGCTGTAGCTACAAATTAATTGTCTTCTTTTCCCGACGTAGAAAGTTCCGTTCGATTGATAGCGTTTTTCTCATGCGTATTGTTTCCACTTTGGAGATATTCAGTTCTTTGAAAATAAGTATCATTTGATCCACTGGCTTCGTATCTTCCTTTGGCTAATGAGTTGGAAGGGTTCGGTTTTAATGTTCTTCGGACATCTTCATACTCTTCAAATTTTCTCGCTTTCTCGGTAGGTGAGTTAATAGTCGACCATTCATCTAAAAAGTATTCCTGGAACTCGTACGACGCATTTTTCTTCATTTGATCAGCTATGACTAATTCTCGTAGCTGGTCGAAAGTTTCTACATTTAAACCGGAAGTCCATCCATCAAAGTACGTTTGTATTTCGTAATAAAAATCTTGGCAAGTTCGTTCATTAGATTTTCGGTGAGAAATAAAGAGTTGGCGAAGTTTCTCCGGGGATAAAACTTGAACCTTTTTAAAAGTAAACTCTTGACATGGTTGTAATCGTTGCATTTATCCGCTGGTTCTCTGGCAATCAAAAAGAGCAATGTCGATGGGAATCAGTCCTATAAGCTTCTGTACCCATTCCTTCTTCGGAAAAGAATTTAAATTTGCTGCGTTCAAATAAATTCAGGTTCGCTAAATCATCCTTCATATTAAATTTTGAAAAGTTTCGTGAGTCGTTTGGCCCTTGCACGTTTTCGGAGTTATTCATAGTATTGGTATTCTTTTGAGCCTGTATTCGAAATTTCTGTTCATATTCTCGTTCTTCCGTCGAAATTTTCCCTTTTTTTCAACTTTTTTTACGTATGCGATTTTCCAGATGATATCGAAATTTAAATTTCTTTCGACTTCTTGGTTTTTCACGATGAGATCCTTTGTTGGGTTTAGCCAAAGCTTGATGATCAACCCTAACTCTTCGGCGAGTTCTATTAGATCCTTCTTTTTCTTCGAGAGAAGAAATGCCATTTTTTTGCAACAGAAGATCAAGGGTAGTGGTTCAGAGAACAAATTTAATTTTAAACTAAGTTTAATTATTTTTTTTCATAAATACTTAATCCGGATGTGAAAAATTTATCCAATAACGCAGGAAAAGCTCCTTACTCAAACAAGAGGAAAGAAAAAAATGTAAAAAAAGTACAAATTACAGATATCTGAAAAAAATGAAAAAAGAAAACCTCTGAAATCGACGCAAAATTGTGACATCTCTCCGTTCTTCTTCTAACATAACTCCTACGCTTTGACCCACGATTAATGGCAAAAATTTTCCCCCAAATTCCCAAAAGGAAAAAAAGCAAAATAAATAAGAGATCCTTTAAAAAGGGTAGAAAGTTTAGGAGAAAGAATGGCAATCTTAGAGGAAGGTGTGGAAAAGTTGAATTTGGGGTTTTTGAGGCTACCAAAAACAAGGAGACGCCCACCCTCCTATAATTTTAAAAAGGAACGATTGCACGCGAGCAATAAGTCACCCCGTACCAGTATTGTTGATCTTTAACCAAGGGAGGAGGATTATATTCGAAAGCAAATAATATTGAAGCGATTAGGGAGATAATTAATTATATTTTATAAGGATCTAGTTGTGGGTCTGACTTAAATAATCGGCATACTTTTTGGTTTTATTCCACTTAATATAAGTTTGTTCGTTATATAAGATTTGTTTAAATTTTAATAAAAGTTGTATTAAAAATTTTAGAATGTCCTCCTTCCCATAATCCCACACCCTAACTTACGCGGAACCCCAAGAAAAACTATCGAAGAGGTATGTCACAAAAAAAATTCTACAACGAAATTGAAAAAAATTTTGGGAAAGTAATATTTTAATTTCTTGGGAAAAGAGCAAAAAAAATATTTTGAAAATTTATAGCAAAGCAGATTTTAAAAATATACAAGCAAAAGAAACACAAAATATTCGTAAAAAAAGTATTTAAAAAAATTAAACAAAATATCTATTTCCTTAATTGATAGAAATATTATTTAAAACCATGTTTGAACACAAGAAATAAAGATATTTTATCAATGTTTGAATCTTACTTTCAAGGAATCAAAAAGAACAAAAAACATGCATTGAAACAGTTTCCACTATTGCGAAATAAAAGAAAACATTATGTCCACAAATCATTCCTATTCATAACTAAATCATTCACTTAGTCGTAACTACCGATAGATTAAATATAAAAAATACTCTTATTATAAAATACTTTTACGAGACGAATTTATACGAGAAGAAAAGAAAATATTTATAATTCTTAGTTATTAAGCACATGAAAGAAGAATTTTAAAATAACATCGACAGACGATCATTTCGTACATTATTTCTGCAGTCGTTATTTGATAGGACCACACTGACCTGGCGATTCGCTGTTTTTTCAAATGTGACACTTGGAAAGACGGAATGGATCATGATGAAATTATTGAACGCTGGCAAGCTGATTTTCTAAAATAAACTAAAAAAAAAAAAATACATTAGAATGGGTGTTGAAATCGATACCGACGAACGAGTAAGGTCTCGACGTTTTGAAAATCGTTGAAAGGTAAATACGAAGAAAAAAAAAATGCTCCTAGGCAAATGTCTAATGCGAAGAAACGAGTTTAAATCGCGGCCAAAGTCCCCAATTTTTGGGACGGTGTCTAGGGGTAATGGTGAAATTCTGGACGAAAGAAAACAGAAGCTAAGTTTAACGAACAATTAATTTATTAAGATAAGGAAAATTAAGAAAAAGGCTATTTACAGCTTTTAGTTATTTACAAAAAGAGAAATAAAAGACAGTTAGAACCGAGAGCAGGGTTCACCTGTGAGGTGGGGACGCCAAACATCGCTAAGCCTAAAGAAAGGGTCTTCTTTGTTTACGAAATCAAAGCCGCGCTAAGAGGACGTCGACCTTACTTCGTTCGTGTTCGGTGTGGGAGTCAAAAAATGATCTCGCGCTCAGGGACCATATGCGTCTGACGTCATCGCACCGAATTGTTTCATTGGACATTGAAATGCTTCTCGATTCAGTTTGGTTTGTTTGGGGTCGCCATCTCTTACATCTCTCTCTCTCGAAATATATTGAAAATTTAAAACATTTTAATTATTCGAAACTAACTAAATACTATTTCCTACATATATATGCTCTTGAATCTAGTTGAAAATGTCCAGTCCATTGGAATAATACACGATTTATATAGTGTCTGTTTTTCAACCTCTCTTCCTGGTCACGGTGACCTAATGGTTATGGTCACGAAGGGGTGTCCAGCGTGTCATGAGTTCGAGCCGTAGTACCACTGGAGACCTGCCGTGTAGAGAGATTGATGCACGTTAATTTATGGAAGCTCTAAATCCTCGCTTTGGCGTGGTGTGGCAGTTTCAAAAGGAGGAGTGCCAGGTTAGGTGCCATTCTGGTCACTTGATCGAGTTTTAAAATAAGGTTTTCGTTGCCTAAAGCCCTCGCGTTGCTTCATAATGCTACGTTAATTAACACTCACTCATTCAAGTTGCATCTAATTTGTTTAAAATACAAATTTTTTTACCTAGAGTTATCTAAAAATCTAAAAGCGTTAGGGGAAGTAAAAATCTAGTTTCGAATATTTGAATATTTTGAAGTCATTGTTTTTGAATAATGGCATATTTTTAATCAATTTAAAACATGCAAAAAAAAAAAAAATACATTTAAACATGTTTTCTATATCAAACAATGCTCTTTTATATATTTTATAAATGTGTTTTAAGAAATGGATGTGCATTTATTATTATTTTTTTTAGCTGTTAAAGATGTCCCAGCGTCATTTAATTAGATGGTTTCGAGAAGTGAAACACTATTAATCTCCACGGAAAATAATATTTCTTTTTCCATTTTTGATAAACACGAGCTCATTATCATCAAAACTTCTGTTACGATATTCTTAAGGCTGTTTTCGGCTAATGTTAAAGAATAGGACCCAAATTCGGAATATTAAAACAGATATAAAAAAGTACTTAAACATTAATATTATATTCTGGTTTCACTATCCTGTAGAGCAGGGATGGGCAGACTTTTCCAGGGTTCGGGCTACTTCTAATTTTTTTAAGGTGTTGTGGTCCACCCAGGGACTTAGGTGTGGTGAGGCAAGAAAAAGGTCTTCAATACTTATTATATTTTAATAATAAATAAGGAATATGTACTCTGATCTACATAACTACAATAAAAAAAATTCACGCTTTTCACTGGCGTAGCTGGTTCTGAGTGGCCCTGTATCAAAGTTCCGCGAGGGGCCCTTCGTAAGAGTTCCTTAATATTTTCGGATTTTTTTGCTAACACGTTTGGGGGCCCCGTATCATTGATACGGTGGTAGCTACGCCCCTGACGCTTTTAAAACCACGTTAAAAGGAAAACGCAAGCTACACTGCTGGCCACCGTAAATGCAACACCGAGAAAGACAAGTGATAGCACAACAAAATTTATTTTGTAGATAACATGATGACCAAGTATCAAAAGATTAAATTTATAGACTTCTATGAAGTGTGGTTCCTGCCAGAATCAGTAGCCAGAGTTGGAGATCACCGCTGCCACACGCCTCGGCATTGATTCAAAGAGACTTTGGATGTGTTCTTGGGGTACAGCAGACCAAGCAGCTTCCATACGTTGCCAAAGTTGATCTGGTGTGGCAGCTAGGGGTGTAATCTGGGTCAATCGTTGAGCAACCATGGACCACATGTTTTCTATCAGAGAAAGATCCGGAGATAGAGCCAGCCAGGGAAGCAATTCAGTCTGCTGATTGACGAAGAACCTTTGACATGATCCTGTGCGAGCATTATCATGTTGAAATATGGCTGTGGCCAAGCCCTGAAGGTAAGGAAGGACAACTGGCTCCAACACTCGGAGATGTGAGCGCTGGCTGCTCTTAGAGTACTGGCAATGCGTATGAAAGGAGTGTGAGAGTGATATCCAATACCGCCCCATACCATAATACCCGGTGCAGGACCAGTGTGGCGGTGCATAACGCAGCTCTTCAGCATCCTCTCTCCTCGGTACCTCCAGACTCGAATCCAACCATCGTGGTGTTGCAGACAGATGCGTGACTCGCCAGTAAAGACAACTTCATTCCATTCTGTCGCCCACATCCTTCTTTCATCGCACCATTGGCGGTGGAAACGTCTGTGGTTCTGCGTCAAGGGTAGACCAAGCAATGAACGTCTTACGGACAGACCACTCTGTTGTAAGCGGCGTCGTATGGTACGTGCAGACACTGAATGATGCGTTACAGACTCGATGTGCTGTGCTATGGTTCGTGATGTGACTGAACGATCCGTCACTGCCATGCGCACAATTTGCCTGTCCTCACGTGAAGTGGTGCACTGAGGTGGATGCGATTGACCACTTCAGTCTGTCGTACCCTCCTGCATCCAACGGTCACATATCCGCATTACAGTTGTTTGGTTTCGTCCAACACGACTACCGATTTCCCTGAAAGATAATCCACAATCTCGGTAGGCCACTATCCTTCCTCTGTCGAACTCGGATACTTGATCAAAAGTTAATCGCTGTTTTTTACAAGACATAACTGATCGTTTTTTTGAAAAAACAGCAAGAAAAACACAATTGCCGAACTTGAAATCGTTGAAATCTCCAAGCCTTTAATAGCGCTTTGAGGTGGTGCCACAGGCACGCGTGATGTGTGTCTGCGCTGAAATTTTAATCATTTGCATATCTCACCTCCGCTAATGCATGTTGTAAATTTCATGTTATTTGCATGCTTCCTTCAGGGTGTTGCATTTTCGGTGGCCAGCAGTGTACAAACATAATAATGAAAGCCCCAAATATAATAATATCAAACGATGTATTTATTATCAAACAATTCAAAACATACGTTAGAAACTTTTTCTTCTCGTAATTAAAGTCAGTAGGAGACTTAGTCTGCATACTCTCGGCCTATTTTGAATATTTTCGCATAAATTACTAACTGCTAATCTTCAAGCGGTCACCTCAAAATGCCTTGGTGGTCCACCGGTCGATCGCGATCGACTTAATTTCCACCCCGGCTGTAGAGAATCACTTATTTTATCACATTTCCCATTTTTATCCGAGTTGACACATTTTTTTCTTTTATAAAATGTGTTTCACATTTTTTCTCCTATATCAATGCTAAATGCCTTTCCATGCTAAAATAAAAAACAAATTATTTATGAAACATTTAAAATTTTTAAAAACACTTTATTATAAACAAATGCATGAGTTACAATGTCACAAATTTTTTTTTAAAAAAAAATTAAGGTATTTTTTTTGTTTGAAAGTGTGCTCCGCGTTAAGTTCTCCCTCTTGTGTATATGGCGAAAACAGCCTTAATTTTGATCCTTTGTTACCAAGAAAAAAATAAGTTCTAACTCAATTGTAGCGGATAAATAATTAGATTTATAGAATGTGATTGAACTGTAGGCTGTTAGAATATTTGATTTTGAGTTCTAATTGCAGAAATGGGAAAATCTTTTTTTAATGTTGTAAAAAAAACAATGCACTGTTTTTTGTTTAATTTTTTTAAAAAAAATTTCTTGCCTATTTAAAATTGCTTTTATGATTTTTTTAATTAGGTGCGCTTTAAAATGTGCATTGTTTTGTGAAATTGTGTGATATATGCAGTTATATATATATATATATATATAAAAAATAAAAGTGAAGAAGTACTAAAACCTACAGTGCTAAAGCAGGAAGAAATTGGAATTCACCAAACACAACAAATGTAGATACAAAAAGTCTTTGGACTAAACTGGAGACCTATTATGATTTCTAAAGCTGTCGCTGAATTAGGCCAGCGAATTAGGGTTAGCAATGCTTTATGGATCCAACCTTCCCCGTACAGCAGAAACTTTCAACATAATAGGGGAACCAAGTTGAAAAGTTAAGCCTAATACAACAAGTGGAAGAAAAACCTGATAATATATTAAAATGAAGCTAAGAAAAGAGAACAATAATGAATGTCTCAAGGAGAGGAATAATAATAATAAAATTAAAAAAAAACTTACGTGTAAAATAATTACTGGAGATCGAAAATTCAACCTTCCACAGTAAACAACCAACGTGAAATGACTTAAAAGAAATGAAACGACTATTCGAGAAGGAAAAATCGTGGCGCCACCTGGATATTTATTTTGCAATTAAACAAACAACTAATATTTTTTTTAAAAATAAACTAAATAAGGGAAGTTTTAAAAACGATAGTGAACAGATAAAATCAAATAGAAATATATTACAAAGTAAATAAATTTGGATGATTATATACTAATCGATATATTGCAATTAAAATAAGCGCTTAATTTTTTTTTGTTTTTTTAAAATATTTTTTTAAAATAAACCAAATAAAAGGAATTTTAAATAAAATAATGAACTAAGATAAAAATATATTTAATTAGAAATAGAAATATATCTATAAATAAATTTACTTGGATAATTGTATTCTAAACAATTATTGCAAAAATTTACAAAATTACTTTGTTTTAAAATGTCATCAGTAACTAAATCATTGTTTCTTTTTATAAAATTTAAGATAATATTTCTAAATATTGATAGGTGTAGGTTACTTCCCCAAAAAGGCATTTTTATAATGTTAAAATCAAATGAGTCTCTTTTATCAAAAATATTACTTAATAGCAAATTATTCTTAACCTTTAATTGAAGGTCCAAAAGTTAGCTGACTCATTATTATAATTAGTTTTCACTAATTTTAAATAGTGGGGATAATAATTAAGGTTAGGAACAAAGTCTACTATATTACTAAATATAATTAAGTCATCTATGTATCTAAAAAGTAACAAGATTCATAATTAATACTTTCATTTTCATAAAAATGCAAGTAGATATTTGCTAAGCAGTTGCTAGCTGGTCCCCCTTGTGGTAAACCTTTAATTTGCTGATAATAAGCGTTATTATGGAAAATATAATTTTCTTTTAATACTAATTCTATAATAGAAATATGGTTATCATATTTTAATATCCTATTTAAAAAGTATTTGCTATATGCTATTTTAAGAATCTTAAACATGTCTTCTATATCTATGGAATTAAATAAATCTTCAAAATCATAGGTATACATAGAATTAATTTTTTTACCTTGCATGTACTTAATAATGTCCATACTATTCTTAACAATAATAGAAATATTAATTTTGTCTAATGTAGATTGAATAATATTTTGTAGCTTTTTGCCGGAAGTGTAATATAAGTTTTAAAACCATTCGTAATAGTTCTAAATTTAACAGGAATTTTATGAAATTTAGGAGTTAGGAATATATATATATATATATATATATATATATATATATTGTACGTAGTGACAATTTTCAAATTCAATAATTTTCCAATTGTATTCATGTCTTTTGTGCAAGGAATTTCATAGATATTTTAATCTCAATATAAAAATATATCATGAATTTTATATAATAGAAAATGTATTGAATAGGACACGGAACCTTATTTCCTAAAACTTATTTAAAATATGTGTGACGGGCTCATCGCGCTTTCTATTAATTTTCTTCTTGGGTTCTTTCGGGCCGAAAAAAAGACAAATCCTTTCCAACCAAATCCAGAAGCGAAACGGGATTATTCAAATTAGGAACCTTTTAAATAGCAGAAGTTTAGCATAAGCGGGGTGGCCTTTTGGGAAATGATTATGCTAGTCTAAGTTTAAATGTGTAAGCTGAAGCAAGCCAATATTCCAGAGTTGAAGTCAAGGTGGATACCATTCCACGCAAGATAAAGAAAAGACATTGAGGATTCGAGAGTGTTGTAGCTACCTAGGATTTAGAGGTAGGATCATCCAAGTTAATATTAGGAACTGTGTATAAACAGAGGTTAGGAGTAAGCGGTAAAGTAATTATAGTGGTCAGGATTGTGCTTATTTCGTAATACGTATATTGTGTGTTTCTCACCTCAGATCCGCTTAGTTTAAATATAAATATTATCATTGTATAGTGTTTAAGTTAAGATCTTAATAAAGAATAAAGAGATAGTAAGATTATGGCAACGCCTGGTTCTTCATTCACTCCCACACCCCTAGGTCATGAAGATAACTTAGAACATCGGGATACAAGTAGACATGCTTATCTTAACAAGATTTTCACTGCACTGATATAAAGGAAATTCTGGGAAATCGTCAGATTTCAGTACTTTTTGTATTCCCGGGAATGCCACTGGGCCTAAATAATCCATGAAGCAGCTATTTTTTACTGGACTAGGGAAACCAACCACAGCTATAAGTTTTAGCTGACCCTGCTGAGGCAATTTGCGATCGTTCACTCGAAACTTCATAGACAGAGGAATTTTAATTCCCCCATCTGTGGGGTAAGCGTGCAATAAGAGAAAAGTAACACCCACGAAGAGTCGAGCATTTTTTCAGCTTGTCGTGGGAAAGAGTAAAACCTTGCACAATTTTTTGTCAAATCAGTTTATGTAGATAGTTTACAGTAAAATCCGGTGAATAACGCTCACCTATACTTTCAAGCTGCATTTTTTAGTTTTTAGGTATATTCGCCGTATAACGCTCACACCCTTTTTTTACGAAGGAACTTGAAAGGTACTTATACAATGCTATTATGTTTGAAATGGTTTATTCGAGGTATTATCTTAGGTTTTTGAAAAAATAGTATACTTCTAGAACTACAACCCTTTATTTTCATTAAGTATGTCATTTCTTTTAAATAAGCAGTATTCCGATCTAAGTAGAAGTCTAATTTTTTTTATCATCATCTTTTTTTGTTTTGTTATTTTTTTATATCCGGCGTCGCCTTTAAATTTCGTTCTTGTTCTTTGTGTTAAAAGTGCGCGTTACACGCCTGATTTTATGGTATAAGTATTAATACTTAAAAATATTTATATATATATATAATTTTTTAAAAACTTTCGGTTACTTGTCTTTAATATGAGCTATTTCATTGAATTAGTAATTTGAAGAAGGGAATGAACCACCAAACTGTTTTAGGGAGATTATTTCTAAGCAATCTCGCATCTTTTTGTATTCATTATTTTTCTTAACCAAACTTTCGTGTCAGATTCTTACATTGTGACGTCTCTCGCGTTCTTCTTATAACATAACTCCTACGTTCTTTGACGGCCACGATTAATGGCAAAACTTTTCCAACCCAATACCAAGAAGAGAAACAGGGAGTAAATGCAAATAAGATATACTTTAAAAGGATAGATGGTTTAGTGAGATATGACGGCAAACTTAGAGATAACTTAGTGCAGAACAGTTCGGAACAAGTGTTAGACGACCTACAACCAAGGAAGAAGGATACGCTCATCTTCATTAAAAATATTAATTATAAGAAAGATTAATAGGGCCTGAGTATTCTTATCTACAAGTAGCAGAATAGGAGTGTCTTCAACCAAGATAGGAGGGTTACTCTATAAAAGGTAATATTTTGTATAGGAAGTAAGATTAGGCAGATAATTAAATATAATTAAGATAAGTGATCTAGTTGTGCGATCTGACTTGAATATTCAGTTTAATTTGTGGCTTATTCTAAATTTTAAAAAAAAATGTTGATTTAGAATTAAGTAATTTAAGTTATTCTTAATAAAAGTTGTTTTAAAGAATTACAAAATGTCTCATCTTTTAGATAATCCCACACCTCTAGCTTACGCGGACCCCGGGGAAGACATAGGCTATCGCAGGATGGCTATGTCACAATGGCGCCCGAACTATATTAATTCTGGGTTAGGTAATGCAGGAGGATTTTAGTATATTCCCTGAAATGTATTTTTCCGGGTCGGGAACAAAGGAGTTCCTTGAGACAATAGATAATCAAATACAGTTACTTGAAATCCCAAGTAATCTGTCATGTGCTTACTTGAATAGTCATCTCAGGGGAAGGGCTCAAGATTGGTACTCAATATTTGGATCGGTGTTAGCAAGATACAGCCACGGATTTCGCGCAGCTCGGCTGAATTAGAGAAAGCTTTTCCCGCAATCAAAAATAAGAAAAAATTTGGGAGGGTCGATTTTCGCGTCACAGCAGGGAAGAAATCAGGAACCCACAGACTTTTGTTTACGATTTATTAAAAATTCAAAAGAATTTAGAGATAGGGATGTCGAAGGCGGAATTGGTTGATCACATTTTTGTTCGACTCGAACCACAGATCCAGGACTACGTGGAAGTACGCAATCCGCAGAACACGGTACAACTTTTGGAAGTATTAGCTAAATTCGAAGAGAGGTATTCTTACAAATTAAAAAAGGGATCACAGAATAGTGATAATGTAGAAAGACGAGGTCAAAACGCGCATAGGATGCCTAATTTTCATGCTAATCGCAGAAACTGGAGGAATTCTGAGGTTGGGCGTAGACCAAATAATGGTAGAAATGATATTTATGAGAATAGCCGTCAAAGTAATAGAGAGTTCGAGAGGAATAGATTTCAGAATAGAGATCAGAGATTCAACGACAGGGGTTACCAATTTCGAAATGAGCGAAATGATAATTTTAATAGAGGGGACCGTAGAAATAGGGGTTCGAGTGAAAATTTAGTCGAGGCGATAGGATGCAAAGGGAAGATTGAAGTTGTAACAGTAAAAGATAAACCCCTCAAAAGAAATCGACAAGAGAAATTAAGCTTTCTCCGATATGTATAGCCCCCGTAGAACTTCCCCACGTTCCTATTTTATTAAATAGCACATTTTGAAAGCGCTATGGACACCGGAGCAGATAAATCATTTATATCGGAAGAAGTATAAGAAAATATTTTTTTATAAGCAAATTAAAAAATCGCGAGCCCAGGTAATAACAGCACAGGGTGCGAAATGCCAAAACATGGGGATTGTAGAATTGAATATTCGCATCAGACAATTTGAAAGAACTTGGTCATTTCATGTGTTAACGGATTTGGAATACCCATGTATTCTCGGTATTGATTTTATAAGAGGATCAAGGATTATTTTTAGATTTTGATCAGAAATCGTTGAAAATTCAAGATTCGCTGGTTGAAGATAAAAAGGTAGATAAAGGAAATTTGCGCGTTGATGGGTCAGAAAGAAAGTTAAATAACGTGGCTAATGTTTTATCGAAAAATCATGTGGAAAGTATAATAGGAGAAAAAGTTAATTGTGCAATAATCAGGGATTTAGTACTTACTTCGCGGGAAGTTAATAACGGAACAAAAACATGACCCAGAATTGGGGGTCATATCATAGATATTTGGAAAACCCGGAAGATAACTCGGTTAATGCAACGATTATGAGAATTGGTCCCACGACTTCCGTCTAATTGAAGGCTTGTTATTTTATGCGAAACACGCAACGTCGTTAGGTGAAATGCGGGTATACATTCCAAAATCTTTAAGGAATGAAATAATGAGAGAATTTCATGACAGGCCAATTGCAGGACACTTGGGAAGATTTAAAACGTATCATAAAATTCGGGACGTTTGTTATTTCCCGTACATGAGAAAATTCATTGATCAATATGTCTCTACATGCCATATGTGCCAAGTTAATAATTATAAAAACGCGTTACCAGCTGGTCGATTAAATCCAATTATATCAAATTATCCAAATGAGATAGTGACGTTAGATTTGTTAGGCCCGTACCCTATATCGAGAATAAGACGTAATCGCTATATTTTAGTAATAACCGATCATTTCAGCAAATGGGCTGAAATTATACTTTAAAAGGCCTCGTCCGTATAAGCGGATATTTTTTGATAACTTTATATCGCGTTTGGAGCCCAATAAAATTAATAAGTGTTAATGGTCCCCAATTTATATTCGAAATTTTTGAACATTTAAGTGAAAGATTAGGCATAAGGCATGTGAAGACTGTTGCATATAGGCCACAAGCAAATCGGACTGAAAGAGTTAATCGAGATATAGTACAAATGATTTTCAAATTATGTTAGATCAACACGATACTTGGGATCAATTTTACGTGAGTTTGTTACGCTATTCGTAACGGCAGTAATGGGAAAAAACGGGAAAATCACCGCTGAATTATTTTGGTCGAAAATTGATTTCCCATTTTAAAAAATTTGTAATGATTTCGGATGGATCGGAATTCAAAAAATTAAAAACATGGAAAAAATATTAGGGGAAACTAGACTAAGTAAGAAAACTAAGCAGGAAAAGGGGGGAAAGATATTATAATAGACGAAGACAGATATACAAATTAAGGTAATGATTGGGTCTTATTAAGAAAACCTTTAAGTCAGCAGCTAATAAAATCTGCTAAATTTAAACAAAAATTTGAAGGACCTATAGAGTATTAGGAGTAAGAAAAAAACAATAATATTGTATATGGAAATGGGGAAAAAAATTAACGGGTTTAAAGTTGATCATAAGAATATATCGTCATAGGAAATGTGACGAGGTCGAGTTAGGAACAGGTAGCCCAGATAGTATCAGGGTCACGTCAGGAAACGTATTCGAAAATGTACATCACTTTGGGGAAAAAAAGATCTGCGGTGAAACGTGAGTTAGAGGCAAAAGGATTAAGCGCCCAAACAAAACAATATAAAAACAGATAGGACCGATAAGCGCAGATCACTGGTCAGGGTCGCTTCCTGTCATTTTCGAACGAAAGGAAAAGTAAAAGAAAAATCGCTAGGAATGAAAGTGTATGGATCGGGGCAAGTGGGGCCACAGAGAAAGTGGGGACAAAAAAAGGGGCACAATTTTAACAAAAGACCCTTGTCATCAGTACTATTTATATAAGTAGGAAAAGAACAAGACGGAGACAACTGAAGTTCAAGATGGAAGTACAACCTGAGGCCACGCATGAAAGGATCAATCCCGACCGGCCAAGGAAGCAAGCTATTGGAAAAGCAGACAAGGGACTACAAGCCCTACAGCAGGCATCATAAAGAATTAATGCAGCCATGAATAAGAAAAGGAAAGAGCAGTGGTAGCACCTCGTCATTAAGGGCCCATGCGGGGACAAATAAAAACGGTTGTATTGTTTCATTTTTTTTTGATCTTTCAACAAGTGTCGTAAGAATTTTTGCAAAGAAGGAAGTCTGGCGGTGTTTAAAGTTATAAGTCACAAAAAAATTAACTCAATGAGTGTATATTTATTTTGAACTTTTGACTTGTAAAATTTTTTTTCCTTTGGGGAAAAAAATTGTAATTCACATTTGTTTGCTTCGATGTATGACTTTGTGAGATGCGACAATTCCTTTGGTTATTTGTTTTAATGGTTTATTGAAAATGTTTGTAATTGTAAATATGTATGTATATATATTTTTGATTGTCCGTATTATAAATCTGGTTCAGGGAAC
Source organism: Trichonephila inaurata madagascariensis (assembly GCA_019973955.1). NCBI lineage: Eukaryota > Metazoa > Arthropoda > Arachnida > Araneae > Nephilidae > Trichonephila > Trichonephila inaurata. The sequence goes on along the minus strand of BMAV01014237.1, from coordinate 5,098 downwards.
GGGGGTAGTCAGGGGACTAACAATAATATTAAACGTGCGCGGCTCATTGGAGTTTAGGAACCCTGGGGATGGAAATGAAAGTTTTTTTTGATAATATATAATGAATAAAAATTGTAAACTTATTGGTATTATGTAAAAAATAGATTTGACAAAGTAATCAGGAGTTTTATTTCAGGGTGAAGACCCTGAAAATAGTGTCATTGGTATGTAGCCTCAACAGGGAAAAGTGGAGCCGGAAATTCCAGTCCTATAAGATTGCCTGAATGCAGAGTTTGGGTCTGCGCACCCAGGAAAATTCAGAGAAAACCTAAGTGTATAAAACATATTTCTTTAAGAGTATATATGTAAGTGAATGGACCTAATAAAACAGCAATATTAAAAGTTGGTCTAGTTAATGGAATAAAATTTATTGTCACGAGTTTAAATTTAAAATTAAGTTGAATATTAAATTTAATTTAGATAATAATGAAAATTAAAGTCAAGATAAATATTGGAAATTATAGAAGTTAAAATGGGGATTCAAGTTAAAATTTAAATAAAACTTAGAAAGCGAAGAGATTCAGAAATAAAATTTAGGCACGTAAATTTTTTGGGATTGAGAACCCTTAAATAAATCACGTTTCTTCTTGAGGGTTGTGACGTCTCTGAGTTCTTATAACATAACCCTACGTTCTTGACGGCCAGATTAATGCAAAACTTTTCAAAACCCCAAAACCAAAAAAGCAGGGAGAAAATGCAAATAAGATATACTTTAAAGGGAAAATGGTTTTGAGATATGACGGCAAAACTTAGAATAACTTAGTGCAAACAGTTCGGAAACAAGTGTTAGACGACCTACAACCAAGGAAGAAGGATCGCTCATCTCCATTAAAATATTAATTATAAGAAGTTAATAGGGTGATTTCATTAAAGTAAAATAATGTCTTCAACCAAGATAGGAGGGTTACTCATAAAGGTAATATTTTTGTATAGGAAGTTAGATTAGGCAGATAATTAAATATAATTATGATAAGTGATCTAGTTGTGCGATCTGACTTGAATATTCAGTTTAATTTGTGGCTTATTCTCACTTAAAGAAAGTTGTTATTTAGAATTAAGTAATTTAAGTTATTCTTAATAAAAGTTGTGTTAAGAATTACAAAATGTCTCATCTTTTAGATAATCCCACACCTCTAGCTACGCGGATCCCGCAAGACATAGCTATCGCAGGATGGCTATGTCACAACATTAATATTTATTTATATTTATGCATCATTAATACAGCAACTCTATAAACAAGAAATCGGTTATACAAGTAAAATCTCTTCAATATAATAATTAATATTTTTAACGTACGTAATTGTTACTTCAACAGCAAATAAATTTTCAAGTATTTATATAGTATATTAATATTTATCTCTTAGTAGCAACATTAGAGAAATAACTGATTCATCTTCAAATGATTAAATTTCAAACTCATGTGAGTCAGTAAAAGAAACATTAATTTTTGATGTGAATTTTTTAATTTTTTTTTTTTTCGAGATTTTTAATTGTAACATTTTTTCTATGTCGCTAACAATTCTTGCCTTTAGTTTTAAAAGAGATCAATTTCTTTAAAAAAAATTATAACTTTTAATTTGGGGAAGATTTTTCCTTTATGTATATGATAAAGTTGAAAAAAAAAAATCAGGGTGGTAGCAGCATGTGTAAAATAAAGATATTTATTTATTATTAACGTAGTAAATTCTTTTGTATTCGAATTAGTAATAATTTTTTTCTTCAGAATAATTATTTATTCCTTCGAACTACTTTTTTCTACAGATTTTGTTACTAACTACATTTGAAAATTATTTATCAAAACATTTGGGAGATTTCATTGAAGTTCAAAGGTAGAATTTAAAATTTCTGATGCCTCACAAAATTGTATTTTTTGCGGGGGAGGATAAAAATACATTTGATACGCTATTTATTATTTTAAACCTTTTTTCAATTTTATTAATTGTTTCATGACTCATTTTACTTTTAATAAAATACAAACTTTTAAAAATCTAAAAATTTATGGTGAAGTTTTAAATTGAAAATTGAAGAAAAGAAAAATATATTTTTTTCTGTATTTTATATAATAATTATTGATATTATTTAAAAATAACATTTTTTTTAAATTTTAAAATTTTTGATGTATTTGGGGAAGGGGGAGAAATACCAAATCAGAAACATTAATTACTACGTTAAAGGTGACAAATTGCACAAAAAGAATATTTCGCTTAGAGGCGTTCGGCAAATTGCAGTTCTTCAAAATTTGCGTAATATACAGTTAAAATTATGTCTGCTAAAAATAGTTATTGTTTACCTTTTAAATTTATAAACATCTCTTTAAAAAACATTTATTTACATGAAAATTTAAATATTTGACGGTTCCCGACAGAATTTATTGTTGAATTTATTTGATTTAACTTTTTTGTTTTTCCCGGTTATATATTTGTATTTAGCATTGTGATTTGGATTTCATTTAATGTTTCTTATTTTTTTACTGTGTACGTTAACGGTCAGTTTACTTTTATGTTGAACCTTGAAGGGTTCAAGGCCGCATTATGTTAAATCATGAAATTTGATATGTTTATACCAACCCCCTAACTTTTTTCCCCCTTTGTGGTGTCATTACGGACATTTCGGACACCCCCAAAATATCCGGCGTCAGCTAATTGAAGAGGAGACAGATTTAAAAAAAGTTTTCTTAAAATAGGGGGCACAGATGTTTTATTTTACCTTTTATAGTTACTTGAAGTTAAAGCAAGCTCTTCTGATCTCTCCCTCAACAGACTCTAGTTCAAAAAAATTTGGGTCCACTGAATTTTTTTGGGTTTACCGTTTGAAATAGCACAACAGGTAATTATGTTTTAATTTCAATTTTTTTTTGTATTTTTTTAAGACTTAAAATAATATACAAATACAGTAGTGTTTTCTGAAAGGACATCTTTGTAAATATATGTATTAAATGTGTTAAAAATAAACACATAAATGAGTATTTTTATTGCGACATACCCATCCGTGATGCCATGTGGCCGGTTCCGGTAAGCTAGAGGTGGGGGATTATCAAAATGATGAGACATAATAATTTTAATACAATTTTTATTAAGATTAACTTATATTACTTAAATTTAATTTGACAATTTTAATTAAAGTGAGAGTCACCCAAATTAAATCACGTTTTAAAGTCAGATCACGCAACAGTTTTTTATCTCAATTATCATTTAAAACCCTTTGCCTAATTTACTTATATCTAATATTACCTTTTCTTTCCCTTCCTATCCCTGAAAATGGTATCTAAAAACTTTATAAACGATGTTTCCCAACTTTTTTATCTTAGGCTTCTATTTTTTTCCAAACTTATCGGACGAATTTTGATCTGTAAAATTTCACACTAAGCTTTGCCCGTTATCGATCAGAATATTCCACATACTATCTCTAAGCTTGCCGCACTATACTCCCTTCCCCACTATCGATCAGAATGCTTCCTTTATAGTATATCTCTTTTTCTATTAATCGCTTCGGTTTTGGGGTTGGAAAATTTTTGCCATTAATCGGGGCCCTCAAAGAACATGGGAGTTATGTTAACAGAAAGACGCGAGAGACGTCACAACCCCCCCAAGGAAAAGGGATTTACTTAAGGGTTCTCAATGCCCTTAATAAATTACGTGTCTAAATCTCTACAAATTTCTTCGCTTTCTGAGTTTTATTTAAATTTTAATCTTAAATCCTCATTTTAACTTTTATAATTTCAATATTTATCTTGACTTTAATTTTCATTCAATTTTTAATCTTAAATTTTAACTTTTATAATTTCCAATATTTATCTTGACTTTAATTTTCATTACCATTTTTAGAAAAATTTTAATATTCAATTTAAATTTAAATCTGACAATAAATTTTACCCAATAATGGGCCCAAACATTAATAATTACTGTTTAATTTATGCCCCTCATTTTTAAATTTCCCAATTACAAAAAAATTTTTTATACACTTAAATATTCTAAAAAAAACATTCGGGTGCGCAGCCCCAAACCAAACACGAAAGGAGCGGAATTTCGTCCCCCAAGCAAATTGTATATTTTTCAAGTTTTTCGGGTTTCGCGCATAGATCCGGGATCCCAAAATGTGCCGGTTCCTAAGCTAGAGGTGGGGGATTATCAAAATGATGAGAATAATTTTTAATACAACTTTTATTAAGATTAACTTATATTACTTAAATTTAATTTGACAATTTTAATTAAAGTGAGAGTAAAGCCCAAATTAAATCACGATTCAAGCAGATCACGCAACTAGATCCTTTATCTCAATTACAAAAATCCTATTCATCTAATTACTTATACAAATATTCCCTTTTTTAAGTTCTCCTTCCTTGACCTGGAATATTATCTATAAACTTTTATATGAAATTCCAACTTTTTATCTTGGCTTTATTTTTTTCCAAAACTATCTGAATGCAATTTTGGTCCGCAAGATTTCCCCTAAGTTTTTGTCACGCTATCGATCAGAATAATTCCACAATACTATCTCTGAGCCCCCGCCATATCAGGTTACGCTATATCTAAGATTGCCACGCATATCTAAGATTCCCCGATTTTTTAAAAATAAAACTTCATTTTTTGTTTTTTAAAATTTCTTTGTTTATCTTCTTGGTTTTGGGGTTTGGGAAAAATTTTTTGCCATTAATCGTGGCCGTAAAAGAACATAGGAGTTATGTTCGAAAGACGCGAGAGATCACAACCCTCCAAGAAAAAAAAACGTATTTATTAAGGGTTCTCAATCCCCTTTAAAAATTTACTTTCAAACTCTATTTCTAAATTTTTTTCTTTTTCTGAGTTTTATTTTAAATTTTAATTTTAAAACCTCATTTTCTTTTAAAATTTTCCAATATTGACTTTAATTTTACAATTTTAATCTTAAATTTTAACTTTTATAATTTCCAAAATTTATCTTGATTTTAAATTTTTCAACTATCTTAAATTTAAAATTTTTTAATATTCGATTTAAATTTAAACTCGGAAATAAATTTTACTCCAATAACTGGCCAACATTAAAATTACTGTTTAATTTATCCCCCTCCCTTTTACATTTC